>JAPDSC010133134.1:0-10413 GCA_026290005.1 Latrodectus geometricus
TATAAACATTTCTATTCTGATAAATATAAAAGGATTAAAATAAAGATTTTACTTTTTTTATAAAATAAGATAATATAAAAATTTAGGATATTTTGATTTTTTTGCGGTTAGGACACATTTATAAATATAATACAAAAAAACTAATTAAACTGAAAAAAGATACAATTTGAGTGCTTAAAATTACAATATACCAAGCTCTCTTTTCAAATATCAACTATCGATAATTCGAGAAAAAGCATAAAAATTGTTATGAATTCTAAACCGTTTTACAAAAGTCGGTTAAACTATTATACATTTACATATATTAATTTGAATGTAGAAGTCATATTATTAAGCTCTGCACTTTTCAATAAAGATATAGTATCTGGAAGGTATGCTCAACAGATATTGTAAATCACAGTAATATATAGTTTTAAAATCCCATTAAATACACACCATTACACACAAATTAAATACACAGTTTCCATGATACCGAAACTTATCACAGCAACATTCCGAGATGATGGATGATTTTGGCGTGCTCCTTGCTTTACTTCCAACTAACTCATTGCTTAATGGAGGACGATACTTCTTCGGTGTAGACCTTGGAAGTTTTAAAAACATTCCTATAAAATACCAATGGTAATTCACTCTAAGTGGTCCTATCGACTCAAAACTTCGAGAGTGTTAACTTCTGTTTTATCGCCAAATGTCGCTAAACTGTCCTAGATCTCACAGGATTATCCCGCATTGAAAACTGCTTTTTCTACAGAATAAACGTTGCTTATACAACAATTTCACAAATTAAATAATATAATAAAATAAGTAATGCAATAGAAATTCCTATTAATATTTATCCTATTTATAATTTTGGTAACAGTATAAGTTTGAAAGTACTATGTATATGTTGTGTTTTGATAGGTTTAAAATGTTCCTCCATCATGGATGCTTGTTTAATTTTTAATGAAATGTTTAAATGGATGTTTAATGAAAAGAGTGCTAATGCCTACGAAAATTTCTCTGTATTTTTCTATTATTTACCATATCCAACCATTTTGAAACCACTTATGTCACTTTGGATTTGAAATGCATTAATTAAGAATAGTAGTTTTAAATTTCAAAGCCTTCAGAAACTATTATATGAATAATTTATTAGATAATTTTTGAAACTCGTATATTAGAAAAGTTCGAATTCATTACGAAGTTATAGCTCAAATATTTAACAAGATTAGTATTTTTTGCTCGCTTTATTTTTATACGTAATATCTCTCAAAATTAAATTTACCTTGTCATTATCAAAATTACTTTACTAAAATCATGTAAAAAATATACAACTTACATAATTGTTTTCACCAAAAATATGTAGTCCTCATAAGTCTCGTATTTGATTTTTGAAGTTAATAGCATCTCGATCCTTAACATAAATTGCTTTAACTGACGAATGTTTTATTCTAAGAAACAACTTACAGAATTTTGAATTAATTTATTTCAGTTTCTATAAGAGGTTATTAAATAATGCAATAACGGAATTATCTGTAGCTCTTTGGTGGAAGAGAAAAGAACTGATACAGCATTTTTGCTGATGTTGCTAAAAGAACTGATTTCTGGGCGTTCAGGTTCAGTGGCCTAAATCGTGTCGAGACAGCAGATACCGTATTTCCATTTGACATTGTCTGACTTTTCTCCGTGTTCAGTTATCTTCCAGAAACTTTTGGGAAAAAGAACAAACCAAGATTCAGCTTAGTCGTCTGAGCCTGGAATCTACTTATATATTTTAGTCTCTATGGTGATATATTCGAACTAATACATACATAATCAAATTCCTTTTTTTATTGGGAATTATTTTCTTTTATATATAGATAATATCATATTTATCATAAAGAATTTTTAAGAAGTTATAAAATTGGGAATATAACATTTTATATCTACTTGTAAAATTATTTTGTTATATTACAAGTAATGGTGGGAATACTGTTAAAAATTCTTAAATAAAGTCACATTCTCAAAAAGGTTTTCAATTAAACAATCATATTCATTTATTATTGTATGTTTCTTATTATTGACGCTTTAACACAGTATACCAAAAATCTACAAACTTATGTTCAATAAAATTTAATAAACCAATTATAGATTTAAATGTATTATTAGGGCCAGTGTTGACCTGGTTGGTTAAGGCGTTTGTTAGCGGAAGGTACTGCGCCCGAATTCAGACCCAATCGAAGATCAGTCGTGTTCGTTAATGGTGGTTGGGGCACATTAAATATGTCGTGGTGGCAATGTCCTCCATGTGAAATGATATATCTCGATGTGGCTAGCTATGTCTTGGGATTTTCTGCTTGGTATCTGCTTCTAAATTACGGAAACAAATTTTCAATGTTACGATGGCACACCTGCTAGATGCCGCACTATATAAAGTGCCACCACTCCCTCCCTTTATTCTAATACTAAATGGTGAAAAATCCTAGTAGCAGGGCATTATACAATAAGAGGTATTATATCAGTAAAATTGTTCGTTGAAAACGGTAATAAACTCTTAATTGATTATAAATTTGGCAGAACAAATCTTGTTGATCACATGAGGAAAATAAAGAATGAACAAATTGGCAAAGAAATAAATTCAATGAAATTCATTTTAGTCAAAATAATACAATTAAATATATCTATATCTTTTAAGCTTGTTATAGTGTTTATCATTGTTTTTTTCAAATTTCTGTAATGGAATAGTCATGATTAACGAGTTTTTCAATATTTTTAATGAATTTCTGAATAGAATCAATATAAATTTTAATTTATATATATATATATATATATATAACACCAAGAAATATATTTTTTTTCAATTTTCATATGTTGTTAATTTAAATATTTATTTGCAATAAGACAATTAAAAAAGGTTATTTTTTATTTTTAAATTATTTACTACTTGCTAATTACTCTACATGCTGGTCGATATATTCTTATCTATAATTTTTTATATATTTGTTCTTTTTTATCACAGTGTTATCACGGGATCACCAATCTCGTTACATTTTACTATCGTTGTTGTTTCGAATTCTTTTTACGATCCTATTGCTCCAAATTTAGAAATCGTTTTACTTAATCGCGTGTTTATTTGACAAGTAATTGCAAAGATTAGATTGCTGTTACAATTTGTTTTGTTTCAGTAGAGGAATCAGGCTTATAGTCCCTGCATTTCCTGTTCTGGAGATAACTTCATCCTGCTTGTGATCAAATAATAAAAAGAAGACTAATCTTTCTTTTTCGAATTTATGAATGCTGGTGAAAGACATATTATTGAATTTCAATTTTTGGTGTCATTTTTCAGGATAAAAGTATTGAAATTATGACTAATGTTTTTAAAAACGAATTCACTGATAAGATGATGTTTACCTTTTTAGAGGAAATACATATCATTCTTCACACGGCAAACAATCACCGTGTTTGACAGGCTGTAGAACAGATTTGAGCTCACAACGTAGACTGGTTTAAATCTACGGTGACATAAATTTTTATCTTCGAAATTTTCATCTTCATTCAGTTAACACTTGAGCATGTGAATTTCAGACATTTATATTATTTCCTTATTCTTTAATTAATCAAAAATTTATTTCAATGACCTGATTTTAAATAACAATTATGATATTGTATTCTATAATGCTTTGCATAAAAATTAACTATAATATATTTAAATAAAATAAATGTGATATTTTAATTAAAAAAGCCCACTTATTTGATTTAAAATTCGATTTTTGTAAATTGATGAGTATTTGGGAAAGATTTAAATGTTTTCATTTGTTTTAAAGATAAATACTTGAAAAAAGTGTTTTTCTAAATTTTTCAAAGTACCAGGTTGACTTGTAACTTCAATAATTAAATATTGTAATTTTTCTTATAATGATATTTTATATTACTTTATATTAAAATTTTTGAAGCGCTTGCTTTTAAAAATTAACAAATAATAATAAATAATAAAATATTAAAATTTTTGAAGCGCTTGCTTTTAAAAATTAACAATTCTATTATAGGTCCGATTCAGGATCATGGTTTTGCCTGAATCTGAATTTCTAACAGTAGTGTAGTTACAATAATAATTCAAAGGCACTTTCGGTTTTCGATTTTGCTTTTTGGAACATTGAGTATATTTAGTAATAAAATTTAAGTTTTCCTTGGTGAACTTTTACTTTTTGCTATAAAGTTTCTTAGCCTATCCATTCTAGTACGCATGGATTAAATTTGTTGTCTGGATTACCCCAAATAAGAGTTGATATTTAGAAGGTGGCATGTTTTGTTTTGAATATTCTATAAAATATCTATCAAGAAACCTTTCTTTCCTTATAAAATAATATATTTGTAATTATTATGTTTCAATGAATAGGTTCTACATAAATATTTCACGACAAATATTCATATTATCTCATTTATTTATTCATTTTAGCACACACTTACGTAATAAAATTTCTAGAAACCTGATTTCTAAGTAAAGTTATTTTTATCCCAGTTTTGTTTACATTTGAAAAATTAACAATATTTAAGATTCTGAAGAGGGGATTGTTTAGTGTTTGAATCATAATTTCCTTCATTTAAACAGAATATATCATGTTTTCAATTGTTTAGTTTTTTTGATTACATTGTCAGTAAAACTATTTGAGCGAAACAATTTAATAAAATTATATATTGCAGATTTAAATTTGAAGTTTTATCCTAAATATTGTGTATATCTTTCATATTTTATAAGCAAATTTTATATTGAATATTTCATTAAGAACTAGAAAGAATAAGTATCTGCATACAAGAAAAAAAAATTCTTCCAAGAATTTTTTTCTGCATAAAATTGTTATATGGTTTTTATAGGATAAAAAAATCATATTCCTCCACAAATCATCATTCATATCGATAGTGTAACTTAAGAAGAATGGATTAGATGCTTTAATCCCTCCTTTTTTTAAAAAAAGGTTAATCTAAACTGAATTCTTGAATTTATCTTAAATTTTGGTTATTTTTCAAAAAGAATTAATTATAAAAAATCATCTTTTTTTACTGATCAAAAATAATCTAGACGTTTTCTCTGTTCTATAATTATAAATGTTTATTCATTTGAAACCCATTCAATAGATTACAATTGGACATTTTATAATTTGTAAAAAATGTTTTCTTTTCTTTAGACACTATACAAAATAATTACTAATAATTACTACGCAAAATAATCACTCTTAATGCCCTTTAAATTTGAAATACTAGATGTGAAGATAACCCTACTTTTCAGATTTATTTTATCAATACTTAAAAATGGTTATGCTCAAGTTAAAATGCAAAAGTTATGCTCAAGTTAAACACAAAGAATTCGTTTCAACATATCTTTGGAATCAGCATTTTCAGTACACTAAAATTATCCTTCAACTTTTTTGGATTAATCTAAATCAGAATATCTTTAATAATGATTCCAATTGGATTGGTGTCGTAGGCCTGTTAAAAGAATGTCAAAAACTGTAGTTATTTTGAGATTATATTAACTTATAATTATTTTATAACTATCAAACATTTTTTTCACTATGTATTTGAAAGCATGTAGAGAAAATACAGACAAACGAAAATGTTTTGATACATTATTTTAATAATATAAGGGGTCTAGCACTAAAAACCCGTTTCCAGTACCTGGTACAGGTTCAATTGAAAATTTTATGATAAATTATATGTGGAATTCAGTTTTACGTCTTGTAATTATAATGAACTTTAAAAAACATTATTTTTAATTTGTAAAGAAGTTTTTGGCTGCAAAAACCAGAAACCTGTCAAATAAAAAAGGCATATGATATAAAATATACTGCACTCTGCAAGAAACCTAAAGAACAACTTTTGAAGCCAGCAAAAATTTGGATTCGAGAGAGAGCTTTCTTATTGAATGAAAATTATTTACTTGCTTTTAATGAAGCATCCTATTCAATTGCAGTAAAAAGGCCAATTCATTTGGAGAAAATGAAATACTACTGGTTGCAATGATCCATTGCAAAAAGTAGCTGATGAAATCCATAAAATTTCATTATCTAATGATATTGTTTTGAAATGTGTGAATTTCAAAAATAATTAAACTGCAACACATTAGCAGTTAATAATTAAATTCAAAATGAATCCAAAATTTCCAAATCTAGTTCAACAATACAACAAATATTACCATATAGGTTCAATTATTATGATAATTAGATTTCCATTCACAAAGTTAAGAAAAATTGTAACGAACGTAATACGAGGGTTACTCTGAAATTTTTGAGATACGCGAAGACGAGAATTTACGAAATGAAAATAACGGCTTCATTTTAAAATACAAAGTATTTTAACACAGAAGACGATTTTTTACAGACTTACTTCAACTTGTTCAGCGTAGAATAAATTTTAAACAGAAGAGAAAATGGAGTTGACGCGAGATCATTTTCACGCTATAATTTTCTACGATTTTAAAGCAGGATTAAATCAAGAAGAATGCGTTCAATGGTTGCAATTAGCATTTGGTGATGAATCTCCAGCTCGTGCTACTGTATTCAGATGGTTTAGAGAATTTAGAAGAGGTCGCAATTTTCTTCAAAATGAAGAACACACAGAAAGGCCGCCGTCGGCAATAATCCCGGATAATGTGTCTGCCATACGAAAAATGTTAATGGATGATAACCGCTGTACCTATCAAATGATACAGAAGGAACTTAACATTGGATCCGCAGCCATACACAAAATCATTCATGAAGAATTACATATGAAAAAAGTAGTTTGCCGTTGGGTTCCCCATAATCTAACTGAGCACCAAAAAGAGGAGCGTGTCAGAAGCAGTAAAGAAACTCTTAAACTGCTAAATATGGTGGCCACCGCATCATTTCTAAAATTGTAACAGGTGATGAAAAGCGTACATACCGATTTTTGACACTCCAACACGTCAAGAAAGCAAAGTATGGGCCTTTGAAGATGATCCCACCCCGACAGGTGAAAAAACAACACGAACTGAAAAAAGTGATGTATGCCGTTTTCATCAGAAGTACGGGATTGGTCAAAGCCATCAAGTTGGAAGGACAAATGACAGTAACAGCAAACTGTTATACTACTAAATGTCTTCCAAAAATTTTACAAGAACTGAATGTTAAAGGACAAATACTTCACCATGACAATGCATCTTCACATACAGCCGGATTAACAGTTGAATTTCTTAACCAAAAACTAATTAAAGTAATCGAACATCCTCCATATTCACCTGACCGCCGTATTCACCTGATCTAGCTATGTGCGACTTGTGGTTATTCTTTAATCTAAAAAGAACTTATTGTGGACTAATTGTAATAATATAAGAACTAATTGTGGACGTCGTTTTCATTCAGAAGAAGAGATTGATGTGGCTATAAATGCATTTTTTTCATCTATTCCAAGAAATGAATGGCTAGAGGCATTTAATCTGAGGAAAATTCGTCTACAAAAGTGTATTGATGCTTGGGGGAGACTACTTTGAACACATCTAAAATTTTGTAAGTATAACTTTAAAAACCTAGTTTTATCTCAGAAATTTCAGAGTGACCCTCGTATATTGGTCCCTTTTTATTTCTATGATGCAGATGGATGATAATTTCGTCATATGGTACTGCCAACCAAAATCATACAAAAATTACAGTTTTTACCATCATCGTTCTTACACTTTAAAAACATTTAAAAAAAATTTATGTTTTCAAAATAACATTTTTTCAACTTTAATTAATATTTCTTATTTAACACTTTTTTTGTGAGTTGTGTCACCAAAAATGACAAAAAAGCGAGATTTGAGCAGGCGAAATGGAATAATACCCATATTTACTTATTTCCTGATGCCTCAAGAGTTTCTGACGGGCAAAAAATATCATCGAAATTAAATGTTGTGATTTAAATTGGGTTAAAATAATCAATTCATTAAAAGTCATGAATTGAACAGTCATTTGTTTTCAAATATTTGTTAAAATATAAACACAGAAGTTTTTTATTACATTCAAATCCAAAGTAATTTTAAAGAATCCACAATTCAAAAGCTTATTAAAATTTAAAAAAAAAATTTATCAATCAAAATTAAATTTTATGAATTTATTTTTTAAAAGTCAGACTGTAAAAATTATATTATATGAATGATATGTTGGAAACATCAAATGAACTAAATTTGTCAGTTCAAGGAATTTATTTAAAAATTTGATGGCTATTTACATACATTCAACGAAGCATATTTACATTCAATTAAAAATTTGATGGCTAATTAAGAAAATTACCAAATGGAGAAACATGACAGAAAGAAGTTCACTAAAATGTTTAACTTAACAAGTAAATTTTTAAGTGCAAATGAGAAAACAGGTCTTTAAAAAGGTGAACTTTTGAAAGTGACAAATATTTGTTTTTGGTCCTCTTGAGAAAAATATTGAGAAACATATGCCTTCAAATTTTAGTGGCATAAAACTGGATTGGGAAACTATTCAGAATTAAAGTAAAAAAATATATCTCCTTTGACATTAAAATGAGAAGAAAAAATCCAGTTATCAAATGATTCGGGGTTGAAAATTGATTTTAATACGAAGTATAGAGAAGGCTTTTGGTTAGGTATTGCTAAAAAATTGCAAATGATTTCTGAAACTGTCATAAACCTTTTATCTTTTTTCTATGAGATATTTGCAGGAGACATTTTCTTCTTTCACTATCATTAAATCAAAGTGGCTATCAAATCTAAAGAATATTGAAGAAGTGTTTCGTACTCCGATATCGAATATTTTACCAAGATATGATAAAAATAAATATTAGGCACATGCTTCCATATGATAGTTAATCCTCGCATACTGTGGATGGAAGTAAGTGGATTTTCTCAATGGTGATCTTCCAATGAAATGTATAGTGACTCTCCAAATATGTAATGATTTAAAGATTGGCTACTCACTTAATAGAAATATTGCAATTAATATTTATATTTATACATGTAAAATTGAATTTCTATAATAGTATTATATTTTTAAAGTTATTATTTATTTAAAATGTTCACATTGTTCTGTCTTAAAATTAAAAAAAAAATTTCTTCTAAGATTTTTAGTGTCGATTGTTTATTTCTATAATTTTGATTTCTTTCCAAATAGATATTTGCATATTGAAACTACAATTCTTTATTTCTTATTTTTGGCACCATTTAAATTGAAAAAAAAACATTTAAATCGTCCTTGCCGATTTAAACTAACCATAAAGTGGGTGTTATGGTTTATCTATTGCTTGTATAAACAATCAAATATTACTATTTAATGTGCTTTGCATGCAACACGAAATAAATTTATCTTTTTTTAATGATTAATGAGTATTTATTTTTAATAGCGGTATCAAGAGAGATAAATTTCCAACAATATATATATCCCACTAAGATATTGGCCAAAATTTGCTTTCCAACTGCTCAATCTGAAGAGCTAATCCCACTGATAAATTTACTTGTTTTTAATTGGTGGACAAAATGGTATATTCAACATTATTGGTGAAAACGATTATTTGTTTAACTCACAGACCAATTATAAGCAAAATAAAGTGACGTACACATTATCTCAACTGTAACGAAAGAAACAACTACATACATTATGGTTAATAATAATTAATGCATTAAAATTGCTAGTAATTTATATAGTAATGAGCTAAAAGTTTCACTTAACGTGTGGATTTATCCAATTGTCTTACAAAATTTTGTAAATATTATGGTTTCTAGAAAACCAAAAAAAAAAAAAAAAAAAAAAAAAAAAAAATAAGAAACTGCTCTATAGTTACTAATATTCTACAATTATAATAGTCTAATGTTTACATAAATATTAGAATATTATTTTAATCAAATACTAAATATGAATAGTTATTTATTTAATTGTGTAATAATTCATAGAGAAACTGTATAAGAATTTTATAAATTTGAATGTTTTATTTAATATTTCTATATCGAGATACTTCATTGCTGTTTCGTGAAAAAATGCAGTTGAAATTTTTTTTCTTACTTAAAATATTGAATCTAAATTGAATTTAATCCTTCGTTGATGGATATTAAAAAATGACTGAGGTATATATATCGAAAATCGTATGCATTATGACTGGAGGTCCAGACATATGCTTCTTTTTTGCTTGCATGATAAAAGATAAAAAATAAAGTGACGTAAAACAATCCCATATCTTAAGAAAATTGTTTGAAATTATCTTTTACAAATGATAAGCTTTTGTTAATTTAAAGTTAATTAAAATTTTATTTGGCTAATTAACGATTTATTCACCATTTGACACTAATTTCTATATATAATATTATATAGCATTTTCTTTTACCATTTTATAAAATTTAAGTTTTGAAATCTTCATTATAGTTGAATGCAAATCACTTTTACTACTTTAAAAATGTCGATTAAATTTTTTTCAGACTTAACTTTACCAATTATTATTATTATT
>JAPDSC010133138.1:0-30117 GCA_026290005.1 Latrodectus geometricus
TAAACTTTGCTTACTCAGTTCACTATTTATTTGCTTTAAAACAGCTAAATTAACTCTTGGTCCATCCATTGACAACTGCATTAATTTTTCTAAATTCAAACCATTATTTTGAATAAAACTTAATAAAATTTTTACAATTTTATTGGCTTCAGCATGCCCTAAAAAATGTGATTCGAGGTAACAAATGACATTTTTACCTTGTTTATCAGACCAATATGAGATGTAAATATCCAACTGTTTCTTTATTTGTTTTGTAGTAGTTTCATCGAAAAGTAAAACAAAATATGAAGTGCCGATATCCCGAAACAAAAGAGTTTTGAAATACGGACCTAATTCAAAATTAATCATATACCTTACTTTTTTGTCAGATAATTTGAGATTTTTTGCTATGGAGGAATCAAAAATTTCTCCGTAAATGTTAGCTAAATCATTCATAGATGAAAAAGAATAATTATTTTTTATTGCCACTAAAACTAAAATGGTTTCAGCTTTAATGGTTTTCTCTGATGTCGTTTTGGGGAGCCATGATTTGTTATTCACTACTACAGTCGATGTCGAGGATTCAGATGAAGTTGATGACTTGATAGTAAATAGTGTTTGATTCTTGTAACAGTTCACAGCTTTTTTGTGTTTTAATCCATCTGCATGCGCAAGCACTTGTCTAAAACCCATATTTGAAACACTGAATTTGCTTTTGCATACGAAGCACTCCACAGAATGAACATCGTCAACACTTCGGCACCATGTCTTGATTAGGCATTTATTCCCATCTTCCAGTTCCAACCATTTGTCGGAAAATTTCGTTATCCTTGGCATTTTTAAAAAAAAAAATGTTTTCAAAAAAGAAAATTCTGAGCTTGCTAATAAAAATTTTTCAAAACACTCATCAAAATCTTCCAAAACAGCGCGATAAGCATTTCAAGCATGCGCATAAACGTAGGCCAATAATTCTCACAATTTCGATATCATTGTAAATAGTTGTGCACTACTAAAATCAGAATCTTTGTCTGTAAAGGCACCAAATAGAATTTAATGGTAAACCCAAACCTAAATTTTTTTGACTTCAGACATGCGTGAGCAATGGCTGAAAACGAGGCGGAGACGAATGTATGGCAACCCTATTTCCGGTTTGAAAGAGAACAAAAAAGGGGGAAATTTTTCTCTTTCTTTTTGCATAGAAAGCAGTTGAAAGAAAAAATATATTCCACTGAAAGAAAAATTTACAACTGAAAAATATAAAATTATTAATTGAAATTAAACTTTCAAAGGAATGTAATAAAAAATTAAGGAATTCCAGGATTTATTTTGAAAAATAAGGACATTTCAGGACGTTTTTTAAAAAATCAGGAATTTCAGGAATATCAGGACAACTCCGAGCCCTGATGAAAGTGTTTAATTTTCTCATTTTCCTACAGTAAAAACATAGATAAAGATAAATGAAAAAATTAAAAATTTTTTATGTCGTCCTAATAAAACTATAATAAAACTTCCTTAATGTTTAAAATGATTTTTTGTCAAAGTTTTTAATCAGATTTGACAGGATTGGATTCTGATTTATATGAGTACAAATGAATAATTTGGAAAATAATTTAATACATTAGGTGCTCATTTTTATGAGCCTCTAATTTACTAACTTACATTTTTACAAATTAGTGGCTAATCAATACTATGACACCATACAAATAATGATAAATTCAATTCTTGGTTAATAACTAAAATTTAGAAAAATTTCTTTGTGAACTTTCATTCAATTTTTTTTTTCTGTATTTTTTGTGATCAGATATATTTTTTAAAAAATGTAGCAAGACTTGCAGACATTTGACAGGGAAGAATTTGTGTCAAATTAGATTCCTAAGAAAAAATTTTAAAATTTGTTGATAATTTCATTTGAATGTTAAAATATGAAATTTATTTGTCCAGAAAGAGAGATTGAACCAATTCCAATGAGGTTTTGTCGCAGTAGAAGAAACAAATGTGTTCATCAGTAAAAAAGAAAATTCTAAAAGTAGATGGAAAAATATCGAATAAGAAAATTGCCAAAAAGTATGGAATTTCAAGAATTTTGAAAACTTCTTGAAAAAGAAAACAATTACAGCAAAAGTACTCATAACATTTTATATGAAGTACTCCCGTATATTCTTAACTAGAAAGTTTAACTAAATTTGCCGAGAAAAATGAGAAGAATAAACATTCCTGTTGATGGTAATGTCATTACAGTTATGTATGGTTATCCAACTGCTTTGCTATGAAGCTGAACATAAAATTCAAAACATCAGACAGTTGATTCTAAAAAATTTAAAACAAGATACTGAGAGAAAATTATGTGGTAAATGTGGAATTGTGACAAAAGTTTGGGGATTTGAATGGAAAGGGGCCTGAAAGCAATCACGGATGTTTACATTATAGATGAGACAGGTTTGTTTCTTAAGATCTTACCCTAAAGAACACTTAACTTTAAAGCCATAACTGTAATGGGATTAAAAAAGCAAAAAGAACTATCGCTTTCATTCAATTTCAATGAATAGAAAAACTGTCTCTGCTTTTCACAGGAAAATGTCTAATGACCAGATGTTTCAAAAGTATTCAAAAACTATCAGCTGCTAATCATGGTATCATTAAAGCTTGAATAGAACTATTTATGAAAATTGTCATACTTAAATTGATGTTTTTATTAGAAAATCACAAAAATATTCTAACTATGGATAATTGCACTGCTCATGTTGAAATCTTGCATCTTGAATTGATTCATATGGAGTTCCTTCCACTCAATTCAAATGAAACCTCACAGCCCATGGATTAGGTCATAATCAACAATTTCAAGAGCAAATTTCATAGGGTACTTTTGCAAAGAGTGACTATGGACTTGGCATTGGAGAGACATTATGAAATTGGCTTTCTAGAAGCTATGCATGGAATGATATTGAACAAAAAACACCATAGAAAGTAGTTCAACATATAGGTTTTATTAAAGAATCTACCATAACCGAAGAAAGCCAAGGTGGTTTACCCAATTACTTCAGCAAAGATGAGTCACTCATGTATGAACTCCAACAAAGAACACCTTTGTTGAAATTTCTTTTGAGGATTTTTTGAATATAGACTCAAATGTGATGTGTGCGGAAAAAATATCAAACGATGAAATCATTTAGAAAATAATGATTGAGAATAAAAAAGAAGTATTAGATATTGAAATAGAAAATAATGTAGTATAAAGACAGTCTGCAAAAAAAAGCAGCTGAGTGGCTAATGGGACTAAAGCATTTTTATTCAAGGAAAAATAGAAAAATGCCTTTTGAGTTTGTAAAAATTAATTATTTTTTTTTTAAAAAAAAGATTATTTTATAACACACTGACTGTTTATCACGTGCTAGCGCGTGGTGATATTTCTGAAGAGCCAATCACGCGCCAGCGCGTGATGTGTGGTAATGTCTTAGTCATGCGCTGGCGCAGAATACACTTTTGATTGTTCATTCTCTAGTTTATCTGGCAATGCTTGTAGGGTATTTCTGCTGATATTGGTTGGCATGGAGATATGATTAGAAACTATCTGTAAATATTTAATTTACAGATATAAAATAATAATATTTCATTAATAATTTTAAATCATATTTCCAATTATTAGTATGTTGGCTTCTGGGTACAATCTACTTCGATGTCAAGGCATTAACTATCAACCCCATCTCTAGAGACGGGCAGTCAATGTGTTAAACATAGAAAAAAATTTTCACTTTGCCTAATTTTTCATCAATAAAGTGAAAATTAGTACTGTTTTTAAACCTTAATCCTATTTTGCATGGACTTTTTATAGTGCATTCCAAATAATTTTTCTAATTTTATTTCTTGTAAAAAAAGTATTTGGTGAAAAAAGTCAGATTTTAACCTAATACATTTTTCTACTTCACAAACTGTTTTATAGGTCCCTACGAATTTGTAAAAATGAGTGTCTACTGTACCTATAAATAATGTTCTTGTATGGTACATATTCTAAGTAAAACCACTGCACTAAGAAATATAATGCATAATTAATACAATTAATCACATCAGCACAACTAATAACAAATTTTGTATTAAATGAGAAAATAGTAATTATTAATTATCCGGAATAAAATAGCAATACAATTTACTAGAACCCAAGAAAAAATTCTACTATTTTACAATTAGATTATCACTTATGAATTAGAAAAAATGTCCTTTTATTTTCAGACAACTTAAATTATGCAAAATTATACTTGTAATTATGATACCACAGGAAGAAAAATTAGGCACAAATTTTCTTTTATTAAATAAAAAAATAAATTCTTTAAGTATCTTTGTCTTTTTCCACAATTTTTTTTGCACTATTTTCTTTATCTGTAAAATAAAGAGATGGTCAAATAAGTTTAATTCAGAAAAAATTACACGTTAATTAAATAAAAATTCGTTCAGAAAAATTGCATAAATCATTGGAAATTTTAAATAAGTTTCAAAAATAATCATTAAAATTTCAAATTTTGAAAAAGAAAAATTGATATTTTAATTTTTTTAACTATAGTAATATTAATAAATTATTTTTCAATTTTATAAAATAAATTTGAAATACGAACTGTTTGTAAGAAAAATTTAATTAGCAATTTTTTTTTTCCCAGTTTGGAACGATATGTGCATTATCAATATGTCATTTGAAAACAGATACTTTGATATAAGTACATAAATGTTATTGCACTTCAAAACTGAAATTTACCAAGAGGAGGTGCTTCCTGAGTAGTGCCAGCATATTGTTCATATGGAGGAGGAGCTGAAGCACCACCATCTGCTGTGAATCCAGGAGGAGGTGGCCCATGTGGATGATTGACCACACCATTTGCTCCAGCTTGTGGATACATTCCAGAACCAGGTGCATATGCATAAGGAGGGGGATATATTCCAGGATAAGGAGGAGGCATATCCATAGTATAAACACTATTTGCTGTTATATAGAATAAAAACATTAAGCAAATACCATTTAATTCAAGTTTGAACAATAATTCAATATTTAAAAAGTAAGATAAACAAAAATAAGTTAACTTAACAATCTTATATTTTGCAAAAGTTTTTGTCTTACTCACCAGGTGGAGCATTGGGAAACACATCAGTAGGAGGAATGAATCCATTCACTCCTCCAGCAGGAGGCATATATGCTGGAGGTGGAGCAGGGAAGTAGGGTCCCTGGTGAGGCGTGTAAGCAGGAGGTTGAGGTGGCATATATTGACTAGCTATACGGGGATAATTACATATATCAAATATACAATTAAAATAAATAAAACTTATGAATTATAAGCTCAAATATTTTACTGCAAAATTAAACTAAACCTGATGAGTAATTTTTTAATTCCTTGTGATAAAATAACAAAAATAAGAAATAATGATTACACTATTCACAACTTTTGGTACTGTTGTAAGATATTTTTAGAATAATTTTAACATTAATTCAGTAAAAAAATCATCTTTTTTAAACATGTGAATATTTAAATTTATATTTTAAACTTGCATAAAAATGAGCTTAAGGAGGGGGGAAAGGTAATCAAATTCCAACATTATGATATTTCCCACTGTTGTGGACGCATAAATCCTCTCCCATTTATATAAGCAGTAAATAAAATTATTTAAATAAAATCTTAAATTCGATACATCTCTTAATGAAATTGTTGATATTGTCTAAACTACATGTACCAATATAAAATTAAAAAATCCTTAAGCTTTGATCAACATTTAAATTTATATGAAATGACAAATTGAAATATGGTTTATCTATGGCGAACTGAAGTAACATCTCAATATGTAAACCATTTTCTAAAATTAAACTTAATACTGTTTTCAAAATTTAATAAAACATATAAAAAAAAAAAAAAGAAAAGAAAGAAAGAAAAAAAGAATTAGCAATCTTTAAACATTTTTTATCAATAAGATATAAATATCTAATTGTTTTCCACTTGCTGGTATAAGTTACATCTAAATATAAAATTCAAATGAAATTGTATCATGAAATCTTATTTCAGAGGTGAGGTGGAAGATCAAATTTTGTTACACGCTCTGCATCCACTTCATATTTGAAAATTCACTAATTCGTCAAATGCTACCAAAAAAATATTAAAAAATAGTAGTTACATTTTGTAGCCTAAGCATTATTGCTTTGGATTTTAAAGCTTTCTTTTGCGGTCATTGGTATTTAATGCTTGTAGAACTGATATGGTTTATTTGTTCTTCAACTAACATTATGCATACAGGGTTGTACAAAGACCTATAGTTTAAAGGGGATTTTGAACCACTACAAACATTCAAAGTGAAGGTGAGATTCGAACCCATAATTTGTTGATAGCAAGAGCGGTAATCATTTAGCTACCTGCTCAGTTAGTGCTTGCAGGAAGAAGATTCAAGGAGCAATTATGTTGATCCTTTTTTGTATTCATGTCTTCTAACGTGAATACAAAAAAGAATCGACATCTTTATGGCAAAAATCTGATCCTCTCACTTGTTTTTTGTTTAAATAACTGACATAAAGCAAAACTTAACTAAAATTTTATATTTGTCACACTAAATTGTTTACAACATACATGATAGAGAGCTGATGATTTAATGTTTGACTATACTTAAAATCAGACCCTAATAAATGGAAAGTGTAGCTAAGAATCTTCATTTTTATATTTCGTGACATATTAGTCTTAGGTACTCATAAAATTTTTCTAATTTAATACAGAAAATGAAAGTTAGCTAACAAAAAATTACTGAACTACCATCAAATTCTAGAAAACTGAACCTTTTTCTGAGCAAAGGAAAAAAAATGGTAAACTCTTGAGTGATGTATAATGGGTTAGTGATTACAAGTTCCCCCCCCCCCCCATTTTCAAATGGAAAATAGGAGTTCTCTTGCTTCCATTCATAATTGAAATAAAAATATTCAGTAATTTCAGGATCATATTTATTTAAAACTAAGAACTTTTCCGGAAATATAGGACAATAATGAAGCCTAAATACAATTAATTAATTTGCAAAAACTTTCTTAAAAATATGAAATTTTCTAAAAATGTCTCTAAAACATTATGAATTTGAGAGGTTTTAAAGTAAAGTCTCTTTACCATTAATATATTTCTCAAAGACTTTGGCTCTTTAAGTACTATTGAATTTTTAGGATAAATAATGCACATAATGAATTTGGATTAGAACAGAGCAGACTCTAATAAAATTATTAAAAAGATAGCAAAATAATATACAATAGTATCGTTACATATGCTACAGAAAATTATAGAAAATCTTATTCAGAAAATTGTATATTAAATTACAAACATTATTAGACATTATAAACTATTCACCAACCTATGAGATTATTTTATTGGTAATATACTAGGCCAATCAAATTCCAATTTCATATAATAAACTAAATTTTATGCCAAAAAACTTTCAAATTTGATGAAATTTTCTGCATATCATAAAAACTATAATTGTTTTTGTGCATGTAGTATAATTTGATTATCATTTTCAAAAAAGTACTGCCTTTTAAATGCTTACCTTTTTGCATCATAAAAATTATCATTTGAAGTAATTTTTATCAAATAAAAAAGTTACTTGATTTAAGAAAGTATTTTATTTAACATAATATAAAAATATTCTTTTTTTGGTAAGCATAGATTAATATGTAATATTTGATTAGCATAGTCATCAAAAATTTTTAGTATAATAAAACAGATTTCTAATGCCTGAAGCATTCCTACCCATTTTTGCAGCTCTCACCATAGCTTGACCGAATTCAATAGCTCCACCAGAGAAGAATTTTAATTTGAAAGTAGCCTTGCCAGTCCAATTTCCTGAAAAGAATAAGAACATTTTAGTAATTTCTTAAAACATTCAAATAACAGAATACCTTACAAATACAAAAATTCATTACCTTACATAATACAAAGATTCAATAATTTTAATCCCCAATAAAGAAATCTTTACAAGTAATATATTTGATTAAATTTTGATTTTGGAGAAACTCTCATTATTGACTTCAACTAAATTATAAGAATTCAATTTAAAATGACAAATTCCAATCAAAAATGTAAAAGTATCTATAAATTTATGGACAGTTATTATAAAAAGAATTATAGATATTAAAATATATATCATAATTAGATCCTATGAAGCTGCATTTAATTTTTACAACAAAGTTCTTATAAACATATATAAAAAGATTATCTGTCCTACCTCCAGGCTGAGCAATCACGTTTCCTTTTATATAATTTGCACCAAATATTGGTTGTTCCAACTCAACACCTGATAAACTGAAGAATGGAAAACTAAAAGACTGTAAATTATCTTTCTCTGACTTATTCATGAATATCATCTGTAAATAGATTACATCACATTTTACAATGAATCAATAAGTATCAATGAATATAGGAAGTGAAGTCTATTTATTCACTTCCTTTACAAATTTCACTCACTTATAGACCTAAAATGTGTTTTTGATATAAAGTCATATGCAGTATATTTGACAATAAGAAATAATACTTATCATTAAATTGGAGTGATAGTATGAGAATTTCAAAAATTTTCATTTCAAGAAAGTTTGAGAAAAATTAGACATCAGAAATAAAATTTATTAAGGATCATTTTATTAAGCTAATGACTAAAATACATACAATTACCATAAATCAATAACTTAATGCTTAAGTACTCGGAATTTTATTGCAGTAGCTTTTGGGGAGGCTAAATCTTATAAGCAGAGCGGGGACCAAATGTATCAAACCATTTTAGAATTCTGTGCTAGAATGAATTCTTACGATTTTATGATGTAACCCGAAGAGTGCACATGTGAAACTCATTTGGAGTTATAGTAATCTTTGCAGCTTTTGTTATTTGAAGTTGTAAGATAGAAAAATAGAGTTTATGTTTGAAGGAAATAAAATTTGTATTTGCATATAGCTAGTGAAAGGTATGAATGATTATAAATTAGATTTTCATTTTTTTATTTTTCAAATTCTCCAACAAGTAATGATTATTTGAATACTTTTACACCGTGTTAATTAATTGAAATTGTTGATGTATATAATAATTTATGTAAATTATTAACCCCTTCCTTCTCGCGCCCGTGAAAATGACAGGGTGAAGTTTCGTCCTCTATTTCTCGCGCCGGTGATATTTACGGGCTGGAGTGTAAAAAATTATGCGTCAAAAATATTAAAAAATCTATTTCTTATGCCTGGAATCATGTTTTATTTCTCAATATGTACACCAGATGGCTGCACTAGACTATTTGCAATGCTTTTTAGAGATTATTAATTTATTTTAAACCAGATGTCAGCACTCTATAAACACGCATATTTGAGATGTTTTTTGATATCTTATTACTTTCCAAAGCACGCGCTTTTTTGTTTTCTCAGTTACTAAGTTAGCCTCTTTGTGAATACATGTGTTTTGCATTCGGTAAGAAAATATTTTTTTAAATGTTGCATACATTATGGAGGTAGAGTCAGGCAGTGAATCTGATTCCGATTTTAGTATAAATGGATCTGAGAGTGATTCTGAAATAACTTATTTTTATGAAAGTTCGGACAGTGAATTTGAAAGCAGTGATGATGGAGCTGTACTGTTGCCTGGACGAGTATGGACTAAAATTACTTCAGTAGATCATGAATCCCCTTGTTTTAAGTTTTTAGGAACACCAAAGGTAAATATACATTTTGATCCAAGTTCTGGTGTGTTACAATATTTTGAGTATTTTTTAAATGGTAATTTAGTGAATCTCATTATTTCGGAAACGAATAGATATGCGGAACAATGTCGCAATTCTTCATCATTCCGCCTATCCAAAAAAAGAAAAGCTTGGAGACCAGTCACGAAAGAAGAAATTATGAAATTCCTGAGTATAGTAATTTTACAAGGTATTGTAAAAAAACCAGACACAAAAATGTACTGGAGTAAAAAACATTCTATTTCAACACCTTTTCTCGGGAGTATAATGCCTTGTAACAGATTTTACGAAATACACAAGTTTCTGCATTTTGTAAATAACGAAACGTTTGATTCTAACACACATTCAAATCCAAAACTGTATAAAATTTGGCCAGTGTTAGAGCACCTGAATGAATTGTTCCAAAGGGCTGTAACTCCTGGACGAGATGTTGTAATTGATGAAACTCTCATGCTCTTCAAAGGTCGTTTAGGGTGGCGACAGTATATGCCTAAAAAGAGATCTCGTTTTGGAGTTAAATCTTATTTATTATGCGAATCAAGCTCAGGGTATATATGGTCACAAATTATATATACCGGAAAAGGCACGGTTTTTGATCAGAAATATAAAGATCTGCCTCAGTCAATTCAAGTCGTGATGTCACTCATCAAACCTCTTCTAAGGCAGGGATATTGTCTGATAACAGACAACTTTTACACCTCTCCAGAACTGGCAGACAAGCTTCTAAAATTTCAAACAGATACATATGGAACTGTAAAAGTAAACCGAAAAGAAATGCCTCATGAACTGGTAAAAAAGAAGATCCCAAAAAATGAAAATATTGCTTTTCGTCGAGGTAAAGTTCTTGTCATGAAGTGGAAAGATAAGAAAGATGTTACTATGCTATCTACAGTCCACATCTACCATGTCATTACATGGTAGATGTACAGTGTCATAACAAAGTTGTCAAAAAACCTGCAATTGGTACTGATTACAATAAAAATATGGGAGCAGTAGATATAGTAGACCAATATCTTGGAGATTATTCTATTGCTCGAAAAAGAGGAAAGGAATATTATAAGAAAATATTTTTTCATTTGTTAGATCAAACTATTTTGAACTCGTACCTTATTTACAAAAAACAAAGTGGAAAAAAATCCCATTTGATGTACCGTTTATCCTTAGTGGATGAACTTATTCAAAAGTATTCGATATCGGATACCATTACAAAAAGAGGCCGGCCAAGCTTGGAGGATAACCCCAATCGTTTGATTGAAAGACATTTTATTAGACAGATACCTCTAACGGATAAGAAACGGCAACCATCAAGAGAATGCAAAGTTTGTTGTTCCAAAAGCGATGAAAATAATAAGAGATGCAGAGAGGAAACTCGGTACTATTGTCCTGATTGTGATGTTGGCCTTTGCATCGCATGCTTTGAAATTTATCACACAAGAAAAAATTACTAGTATTTATTTACATTATGCGTAAATGCAATAAAATTCACTTTGAATGTTTCAAACACATATTTTTTATTTTCTCTCTTTGTTGGAAAACTAACATTCAGTCATAATAACCCTGAATGTTGGCTTTCCGATTTTTTTTTTTTTTTAAATTTCAAGCTAAAAATTAACTTAAAAATTAAAAATGAATGCAAATATTGTATATACACTCAGTTTTATATAATGTTCTTGAATAAAAAAAATAGGCACTTTTATGACCATTTTCTTCAAAATTATGCGAGAGTTAAGGGGTTAAGTACAGCATAAAAGGGTTAAGCAGTTACAGTTAAGGGGTTAAGCAGATTAAGTACAGCATAGAAATATTTTTGACATTCACATATTTAGGTTTGTGATTGTAATTCTTGTTATTTAAAAATCCGAATGTTAATAAAATTGTATATTTTTTACATTATAATTTAGTTACATAGATAAATCATTCTTCAGATGCTAGATTGCGTACAACAGACCTTTGCTTAAAAGGTGGGGCCTCTGCCCCACTAATTAGAAATCAAAGTTTTCATAAAAATATTTCATTTAACTTTCTTGCCTAGCTATTCTCTCATGCTAGATTGTGTAACAATGGATTTTTTATGGTGGGAGCTATTGCCCGGTTAATTAGAAACCAGAATTTTTATAAAAATGTATGTTAGCGCTATGCAGATTGTTAATACCTAGTTATTGTTTTAAACAATGTATTTTTAAAGTGTTTTTTATTTTGATTAATTAAAAGAAAAAAATTAAAAAATCATGTATAATTTCTTGACTGAGTAAGAAAAGTCTGTAATGAGTAAATATAAAAAAATATTCATAAATTCAATATTTGAAATTAAAAATAACATTAATTTTATTAGAGTCAAAGATCAAGGTTGAATACAGTCAGTTTTTTGGAAGTTGGATATTGCACAAAGTTACATAACTTATAATAACAAAGTAACTGTGCTCCATTTGGCAGAAATTTCAGAAATCAGACCAAAGCAATACCAGCTTGTAGGATTTATTCACAATTCCATTATACCCTTACATGATAACCATTATAATGGGAAAGAAAAAACAATTCACAATTACTGTCATAAATATTTGAAATGTGCATTGTTTAAAGGGTTCAAAATTAAAAAAGTTCTAAAGGTTTACAGAAACTGATCAAAATAGTATAAACATTTTGTTAACATTTTACAAACTAAATAGTTATCATTTATTGATAAAACTTATTTAAATGCAGAAATTTATTTTTGATGGAAACTGCTTAGCAATTGTTTTGATGATTGATGGCAGGAGTATAATGGAATAGCACCAATCCTGCATATAATTATTTAAAATATTATAATAAGAATTTTTATTAAAACCATGATCTAGAATTAGAATACAAATATTATACAGCATTAACAAAGGATTAGTATTGAAGTTTCATAAATATTTCAAATGGTAAATAAAAATAAAACATATTTAGAGAAATTATCAATTAAATCAAGTTAATATAAAAAGAATTTCACAATTAAAATTGAAAAATTCTAACATACGCGGTGAGTAGTCAGATATATCCTCCCTTTCTTTGTTCCACCAAACTGTTTGGCATCATTTCCTTCAATTGCAAACTCTACTCCATCACAATAAAGCAAAATTCTGTAAATTAAATTTATATTCATTATTGACTTTCATAAAAAATAAGTTTTCAAAATTTGAATTCCCACTAAAAAGGAAATTAATCAGCAAAAATAGTGGCTAACTCCTAGGTGTTACTATGGACATTAAAATATGCTAAACTTGGTGTCAGGAATGTTTTCTTGTGTTTGTATGTAGTAACAATCATATTCATGAATGGAATTCATTTTGTGTGCAAGTAACCTTTGATTAGTAATTTATTTTCATTTGATTACAATTTAAACTTTACAAATAAATGATTAAGTGTTCATATTTTGAAATTTTCTTAAAAATTTTCGATTATTAATTTACACGGAATTTATTTTAAGTTTCTTAAGTAAAATTCATTTTGAAAAAATTTATTTTCGTCTTGATTTTATTATTTTGAATAATTTCCTTTATACATATATATAGTTACATAATCATTTCAAGGCATTTCATTACAGAATTTTTGGGAGCTATAGAATTTGTTGTTTGACCAGTGCTTATGATTTAGCAAGCAATGATTAGGTGAGTTATTTTAAGTATTTAATTAATATTGCTGTTGTTTGTAATATTTTATGTAATACATTAAAAGCATTACTTATAAACATTTCATATAATTAGATTTTATATGTTTACATTTAGATGTATTCAGAAGGGAAACATTGATTAATTAGAAAATCTAGATCTTGTAAGAATGTTTATATGGATTTAACTTTATTGCCAGGTTTAAATCAGAAATAGATATCAATACACTAAAGTTTCATGAAGATGGGTGGCACTGCCAGGCTAATTAAAATTAGAGCTTTTGTAAAAAGCATTTTATTTACATTATAAATTTAGCTTTATTTTGCAGTTGTCACTTGTGGGCTGTGTGATACTTAGTTTATATTTGTTTTTTATTATACAATCTTTATGAAATTAGTTTCTAATTATTAGCATTTTAATACAATTATGATGAAACATTCAATAGTTTGATATTTTAAACCCTATTATTATTTTGATATTTTAAATCAAAATAACGCGCAATTGCATAGTTGAAGTTTGACTACAAAAGATATTTGGTAACCGGACATAGTAACATAATTTAGGTAGTATTGTGTAGTAACGCAATTTAAATTGGTAAGATAACAGTGCAATTCTTAGTGTAAAAATTGGAAATTACTGTAAGTCGAAACAGTTACCAAGGATTTTACCAAACTAGTTTTAAAAATCCATGCAAAATAACATTGATATTATCCAGCACTTCAATGTTAAGCAAGTGAAGATAATTATTTACCCAACTTTTTACATGAAAAATTTTAAAAAATTCAGATAATTTTTATGCACATAAATTTTAACATACCAAGTTTCATTTATAAAATTAATCAATAAATTCTAGTTAGTGACAATACACTCTTTTTTTATTTAATTAAAGAAAATGTATCATGGGATTGTTTCTTTTACAAAACAAAAATTGAGCATTTAGTCATTGGAAGAGAACAAAAGCACATTTAGACATTTAAATCAATTTGTAAATCTAAAACGATGATAGTTTTTTAAAGATTGATAAATTAATCTCTTCTACAATTTCTACAGAAAATCTGCATATACACAGAACTTTTTAAACAGCTAATAAAACAATGTTCTTGATAAATAACTGCAATTGCTTTTTAAATTAACTGGCATGACTTGCAGTTTTGTTCCCAAATTCAAAATAAATTCAGATATTCATAAAAAAAAAATGCTCATTTATTAAAGCTATTTGAAAAAAGAAAGTTATAAGACAAAATATTTAACATTTAAGGAAGTACAATAATAGATATTTTCAACTTAAAGGAAGCCGAATAAACTGGATTTTATAATCATTAATTAGTTTTTTAAAAAAATTAACTTAAAATTTTTTTATCAGTAAAAAAAATTAAAAAAAAAAAAAAAAAAAAAAAAAAAAACGTTTTACATTATTTTTTATGAAATTCATTTTTTATAAACAAGTGTTAAAAATTATGATCTTATTAATTCAAAATAATTTATCTTTATGTTTACAATCACAGCAATTTACTGTATGTATAATAAAATAATTTGTTTCTCACTGCGCAATTAGTATATGGAGATGTAATTCCACGATAACTTAAAATGAATACTGAATAAATATAAAATTCATGCCTGAATCAATTTTCCTTTTAGTTGTTTTTTAAAACAGACTAATTGGGCAGATTCTAGTTTAAAGAAACTAAATCTTTATATATGATGTGAAATGCTAGCTCCCAAGTTATAAATAATGGAGTAGAGTAATAAAACAATAAATGATTTAACTACATCAATATATATCCATAATTATAATTATACATATATTTTTTCGATAAATTATCCTCTACCTAAAAAATATTTCACATACATAACTAAATTTTATTATAATTATGTAAATGAAAAAATATATTTTATTTCTTTAAGATAATTATAATACAATTTAAAACATTTTGATGTTTTTAAGATTTGTCTTAAATTATTGGATAATTTAGCTCAGATTTAGTGTACCAACACCCTTGGTGCAATTCTTCCCCACTTGACAATAAATAACATTTTCTGGCAACCTATTTTTTTGCACAGGGGCAATATTTTTTTAATATTCTGTTTTTTTAGATCTACCTTGTGCAAAATGGTGAGATTTTTGGTGAAATTTTGAAAAAGTTGCTAAGGGCGACTGTAAATTTTTACAGATAATTTATTAAGATAATTTTTTTATTTTTATTTATACTGTATTTTTTTTTATTTTTGTAGAGTTCCAGCTGGGATGGCAATACGGGGCACACTGCTCCACTTTTCTAACTTAACCATAACTTGGTGTGGAGTCAAACTTCTTCAGTACCCACATGCCATAGGTACCTGTTTATAGGGTAGACAACCACTCATACTTTATTCATACAAGGATATGACAAAGACAGGAGGGAGAGAAAGTACATCCACGCCCGAACCAGGACCTCCCTATCTGCAGTCAGACACGCTGACCACTAGACAGGGTGGGCGGCATTTATACTTTATTAAAATGACAAAATAAATGAGCAGTCTTACACACCTGGAAGCTAAAATGGGTAACTTTAAAAGGCTTGAGAATTCCAAGCTAAAGGGAGCCTATTAAAATTTCTTCTTGCACATGCAGAAGAATTAGAAATCTGTTCTACATCACAAATGCAGCCAGTTTTACCTAATTTAGCACAGGGAAATGATTAACATTTCATTCTCAAAAGATTTTTGCAACTTAATTTTTCTTGAAAAAATCTAACTATTTATTTTACAGATGTTTAACTTTTCATATATTTGAACTTTTTTCCAAATGCAATTTGAATTATCAGATAGTTTGGGTTAAAATTTACTGTACGATCACCCTTGGCAACTTTTCTAAAATTTCGTCATTTTGCACAAACGAAATAAAACAAAACAGAATATTGAAAAATATTGCCAAAAAAATGGGTTGCCAGAAAATGTTATTTATCGCCAACTGCGGAAAAATTGCACCAATGGTGACCGCACAATAAATCTGATCCAGATATTTATATAGTAAAAGTATAAATTATTAAAGATTATCGATAAAAAGAACTTCATTTAAAATAAAGTACAAAAGTAGACACTTAAAAAACAAAATTTTAAATAAAAAAATGAATTAATAAATAATTCAGAAATAAACAATTAACAGAAGTTCACTAACGAATTTAAAAATACTTCAGCATTCACTTTTAAATATTAAAAACTTCAGAAATGATGAGTCACTTTTTCAAGAGTAAACTTGGATATTGATACAATACATAAAATAAGCATATTTAAGTGCATACTTTACAAATATTTACACCAATATTGTTAATATAAATAATTATAAACAAATTGCCTATATTTAAATTAAGAAATCTTAAAAAAAAATTGTTGAAATTATGCAAAATTTTTAATTTTTCGAAATGTTTGTGGTCAAATTTTGATAGCAAGCATCAAAATAAAATTTTTATCTCAATAATTAGAAAATATTGGGTCAATAACATATTTTAAATTTATAAACTAAAAATTATTAAATTAATAAACAATAAATCACTATCCAAATACGTAATCAACTTCCGTCGGAATTCAAAACAAAACTGTATCAACAACTGCGTAAAAGAAAATGTAAGTTATATTTACTTACATTTCTCCATTATATATTAAAACTCCCCCATTCGCATGTGCTGTATTCAAAGACATTTTCTTTTAAAATTTAATAGGCGAGCTCAGAATTCAAATATTTCTAGAAAATTTATCCTGGGAACTTTCCCATTATTGCATCAACACAGTGTCATAAGAATCTGAATTGATCAAAAACAAATTAATAATTTTTTATCAATACGGCATGGTTATGAGTATCATAGAACTTTCCCGAAAATTAATTAATTGGATTTCAGAAAAATATTTGTAAACTAATTTACGTCTAAATATCTAAAGTTATATTATTCAATTGTATAACTTTCATAAAAAAATAAAAATATTCAAAAAGTTAAAGTTTTTTAAAATAACTGCAACTATCACTATGTTTACACCTGTCTACTCAAAATCGTAAACAAAAACCTCAATTCAACAGAAACCAAATTCAATAGATAAGATTAAAATCTAACAGTTTTAAGTAATCATTTATTCAAATAAAAAATTCACTATGTTCTAGAAATTGCTTTATCTTAGGTGATATGATTTTAAATCGAATTCCTCCGCTGCCGATTATTTTAACTTGTTTTCAAATTTGGTTTTATTGCTACTTTTATTTTATATTTCAACATTATTTAATGTTTTCTATATATTTAACTGCAATCGTAGTTATATGTGTTGTATTTGGCCTACAGTATGTAATATTTGATCAAATAGATGAAGAAAGTGTTAGAAATGTTTTATTTAAAGGAAATTCTAATGATTTGTCAGTTTTTGCTCACAGAGGTGGAGGCCATGATGCTCCTGAAAATACCATAGCAGCTATAAGAGAGGTAAATTATATTTTTATGGAAAGTGCGAATTACTATTTGACATTAACTTATTCCCATAAAACTTATAAATATTGGCATAATTTCAATGAAATTAATTTTCTGTTACAACAGTGCTTTTATAATTTGATTTTACTATGTATACTGTTTGGAAACTTTACTTTTATGGATTAATGTGAGAAGAAATATTTTTATAATAATTTAAGAACATTTTTTCCAGTTGTGCATAAAAATGTAATAATAATTGAATTTTGTATCTTCCATAAGTTGGATTTTTTGATATCAATTTGTCTTCATATGACAATAGGAACATTTTCATTGTCAAATTGAATAGGAAAGGGCTAAATACAATATACATAAATCTAGAAAATGATATAAACTTACAGTGTCTTGTATTATAGCAGAACTTTTTAAATTGTCAAAGTAATTGAAAAAAGAAATGATGCAATATTTTCTGGTAATATTTTGACTCAATGCAGTGGGCAGCCTAACAATCTGAGGCCACTGTTGAGCATTTTTGATACTCACTTTGTAAATTGCCTTCCAAAAAACTCTTCAGAAATAGTTGTTAAGTTGTGAGACCTCAAGAAACTCCCAAGCACCCACCTCATTAGATGTGCATGCAGAAGTCAGATTCCCCCAACATCCATCTTCTGTTGATAACAGTGATGGGATCAAACCTAATATCTTATGATTTAAATATCTTTGTCCTACCCCTAAGTCATAGGAAGCCATTTCAGATTATATCTAAATATTTGATTTACACAGCAAACACTCACAAAAAAACTGACTATCATGACTGAAATAAGCATTGTATTTCCCCCTAAAAAAAAGAGCAGAAAACTATAGGAAAGGAATATCACATCATGTTAAATCAATTGCTGTATTTATTCTCCCAACTATGGGAGAATCCCTACAATTTCTCTGTGTAGTATAAACGATGTTCATCTGTCTAGCTTGTGTTAAGATTGATTTTAGTTTTGAGTTTTTATGCAAATGTATTATTTGGAAATTTTGGGAGAATCGGGTTGTGAATATTTTGACAATTTCTTAATATTTTTAGATTGGCTCTATAGTTTCATCATGTATCATGAAATACAATGGTATTTTCCACAACCAACATATGTTATATAGTTTATCATAATATGGCAAAAGAGCATGTATTTACTGTTAATTCTTTGTACTTTTTTTTTACCTTTTTATTCTCTCTCTTTTTCTTTCATAACTATACTACATCAAAATGTACTTGTTCATAGCAAAAATTTCATTACAGTTTTAATTCATGTAGCAGTGTTCTAACAGCTGAAAATTATTTTAAGCCTTTTAGTTATCCCATATTTATAACTTTTTCATAGATAGTGCCTATATTCTTTTATCACAAGAGGCTAAATCTGAAATTCCCAAGTGTAGACCCTGATGGACTTGTGTGCCAAAAGCTGAAGTACAATATTGAAGTCCTGCTTTTCAACAGTAACTAGAATTGAACATAAGCCTTTTACATTCCTTAAAGCATTATTCTATCACTTTGTAACAGTGAGCTTTTTCCATTATAGGTTATGCTGAATTTATCTTGTCTTCCAATTAATTATTTGCGATGCTTAAATCTTTTTGTAAATGATTCAAATGTATAAATTTAGCCAACTTTTTTTTATTGAGTACTTGCTTTTGTTAGTAAAAATGTATGTTTTAGTATCATGTATTCTGATTAAACATCATGGGTCTAACCATTTCAATTTGAATATTGTTAAAATTTAGAATGTTTAAATCTTAGTGAATTTTGTATTGTAGTTATTTATTCTTTTTTCATTAAGAACTATCTTAAATTCCTCTAAAAATATTTCTGAAAATTTTCTTTCTAAAAGCTACAAAAGCTCTCATAATATATCTTCTTTCTTATATATTACTACTTATGTTTCTCATGCATATGAAAAATATTACTGAAGCTTTTTACAAATTGTAGTTTCGATCGATGTTCTTTATTTTGTTTTATTTATTTTCTTTTTTTTTTGGATTTACTACAATATATTTAATAGTAATTATTCAAAATTTTAAATAATTATTATTAAATACATTTAATACCTTGTTGAAAGCCTTAGAATTGATTAGTATAAAATAAAAAGTATTTATTTTTGTCACTAGATTGTATGCTATTTTATTGAAAATTTTCCATTATATAATAGATTTTATATTTTTTATTGCTGTTTTTAGTTTGCTGAATATGATATATTTTAACTGGTTTATGTTACTGATTTATTCCTATTATCGTATAATTCACCTTTGTTTTGAAGCATTGCATAAATATTATTTCATTCTAGTATTATTGTCTGATTCATAAATTGGTTATCTTAATTAAAATTTACATGTAGTTTTCGAGTTAATTTGTCCAAATGTTATTTCACATAAATTGTTTCAATAAATACAGCAATTAATGCCCTCTACTGACAAACACTCTGTACTACATTTGCTTTAAAATTTTTATTGATTGGAAACCTTTTTTTTTTTATTATAGTCTTTCTCAATGTGGCCTTATTGACATAGAATAAAAGATGTAATTTATTGAAAATAAGTTCTTGGAAATTGTAAGAGTTCAGGTGTAGTGTTTGTTTTACTGTTAAAATGTAAATTACTGTCAAATATTTACATTAGTTCTATGGAAAAACTATGGGTTGATGTTTATGGTATAATTTTATATTTTAAAGAGTTTCATAAGATTTTATTGTTAACCCTTCTTTGCATAATGGTGGAAATTTCCATCATAACCTATAATGCCCAAAAATTATATAAAAGAGCAAGTTCACTTTAAGTTGATCGTTTTTGGATACCTTTTTAATGTCCATTGCATAAAAAGAAACATAGCTGTCAAATATAAACAAGTGTCATTATCAGTAAAACGAGCTTAAAGTTGTCTCATTCCGCTGTTTGTTGTAATTGCAATAAACGTATGATTTCGTTTATAATTTTGTTTTATTATATTAGAGTTTCTATTGTTAAAAAATTGAAAATATAGTGGAAAAAAGGTTTGTAACATGTGTTTCTGTTATTTTCCTCTTTTATTTCTATTTAGTACTAAGCTAATGATCTAATTTTGGATGATGATGGAATTTTTAACATATTGTTTTTTGCTAAATTTATACTATAAATATATACTAAGATTTTTTTTAACCATTTTTCCTTTAATTTTGAACATGAATTATATCAACCTGATTAATTTCACCAATAAAGAAAAAATTATGCAAAGAAGGGTTAAGCTTTATATTTTTGTTAATTGTAAAATATAAACTTTATGCATATCTTTCAGGCTAAGAAAAATGGAGCTGATGGAATTGAAGTTGACCTATCCTTTACCAAAGATAACATTGCTGTGTTGTTTCATGATGATACCATTGAAAGAACTACTAATGGATTTGGAACTCTTGCTTCAAAAACTTTCACTGAAATAAGGGAATTAGATGCTGCTTCAAACCATATATATCGGTTTGTATCACATAATACCAATTTCAAGCCTTAAAATATGTATAGAAGCTATTGAATTTATTTAAAATATGGTTGCTTTCTTAATTTTGAAGAAAATTTGGTTTTACTTATATATAAATTATAATATTAGTGTACTTAAATATGATTAAGTTACTTTATCTTCAAATATTGCCATTATATTTAAATTTTAATTCTTTGTTATTCATGATCACATTTGACTAGACAGTGCAGAGTGGGTCAGTCCCATCATCTGAAATCTATTTCTTACACTTATGCACCAGTTTCCTTCCTTGATAGCCAAAAAATCAGTCTCCACTGACTCCATCCATCTTATTAGTATTTTGGCTTAATCCTAGTACACTATGGATTTCACAACATTAGCAATATTTGGGGGACATTTGGGAAGGCGATAATTTTTGTGATTTGTTCTGATAATGTTGATGAGATTAGGTGGATTATTGCTTTTTACCCATTTTATATTACTATATTGCTTTTTAACATTTTGCATTTATGTTCTTTATGCTTTTTTATTGTGCATTTGTCATTTGAAATTACCATTTTCTTTGTTTTGGGTTATGCCAATTCTTGATGACAAGATGAAAATGTAATTTTGTCATTTGTAACAAATAAAAATGCCTCATTTCTTCATTGGCAACATTATTAAAAATTGCTCTTAACAAATAACATATACTAGGGTTTTACCAATATTTTTTCTTTTCAGCAGCAAAAAAAAAAAATTTTTTTTTTTTCTTGTTTACATGAATAATGTATTATTATTTCGTTGGAGCTTCATTTCTGAGCAGAATATTTATTAAATTCTTGAATCAAATTTATGATGAATCAAATTATAAAAAAGTATAGAAGAGTTTTCAATTTTTCCTTTTATGAAGAAATCTATTTTTTCTTCCTTCGTCAGTACATCGTCTTTCATTCATACTTAGCAACAAATTTTTGATTCTTTCCAGGCTTTCTGATCTATACCTAGATTGTAAAATTTAATTTTCTTATGGGAATGATTTTAGTATTTTTGAAATGATTACAGCAATTTGTTGGTAGCATTGTGTAAGGCCAACTTGATATCTGAAAGTGCCCAAACCTGATAAATTATGCATAGTTTTTCATCTATTGCTCAGTTGTTTTTTCATTTGTTAATAAAATTAATCAATTAATAATTTTGTAATGTTGATTTTGAGTCTAAACCATGGAAAAATATTTAATGTACAGTAATTTTTATTTTAAGCATTTTTTATTCCCTAATTTTGATTTTTAAAAAGCAAATTCTATGTTATTTTTGTTTTTATACTCATTTATCCTATCTATTCTGTTTTTATTACTGTAAGTTGTAATTATTAATTTAATGCTAGAAATTGTAAATTAATATTGCCAGTTTTATTACATTACTCATTTATTCTCTTTTCTTAATGTTAATCTTAAAAATGTTTTATATATAATCATTAGCAAATGTTTCTGTGAAAATATTTTTTTGACATACTAATTTATTTGCCAGCTATAAAATGTTTTTTTTTATGAATTTGATATTGAAACAAATATATTTAAAACTTATTAAATTATAAGCTTTTCTGTACATTAAATCAAATGTTGTTGAGTTAATTTAAATATTAAAAAATATAATGATTGCAAAATAAAATGCATTCAATTAGGTATTTTTCTTTGATTTGTACAGTATAGTCAGTGATCCTTACTGAGAAATAATCAATCTAAGAAGTATTTGAGTAGAAATCTATTGATGAGCATCATTCTAAAATATTTGAATAATACCATCTTCTTTAAGGTTTTTGTAACAATTTGTGTAAAGAAATATATAATTAAAAGAAACAAATTATATGCTTAAATAGTTGAACTTTTAGAAAACAACTTTTTATAAACTAACTTCCTAGTTTGAGGCAGCACAAATATTATTGAATGTTGCTTAATGAATAAATTTTTGTTTTGTATGTAATATTTATCTTTCACTAGATTTTTATTATTAAATATATATTTCTTGCTCTTAATATTTAATGTATATTGTTTTACAGTTATGCAATTGTTGTGCACTTGTTTCTAATATAATAAATATTTTTATTGCACTACTTTCCTTCTAGTGTTGATTAGGTTATTATTTTTGAAGATTTTTTTTGTGACTCTAAATTCTTAATGTCAGACGAAAACCATTATAATGCTTCCTTAAAAAAAATAATATATATTTCAGGCTATAACACATATAGGTAATTGGACAAAAATATTTCTAATATACTTTAACCTAAAATCTTGCTTATGAAAAGTAATTGATGTCCATTAATAATATTAATGGATATCTTAGCAAATAATAAAATGTTGTAAATTATTTTTATTAACACATTACACTAGTTTGTTATTTCCAATGCCTGTACTACATAAATAAAATTTTAAATATTTGTGTATGCAAGATAAGAAAAAATCCTTTAAATAAAAAATTAAGAATTCCCATGTTTAAAATTAATTAATTGAATAATTTAGAATTTTGATACATTTTTTAAGCATCTTATCATTATAAAAGTACTGTTTATTCAAAAGTAATTAATAAATATACATTGAAAACTAGTGAATCATTTTTCTGGAGTCGGAAAAATAATTTATGTAAGGAAAAAATAGTTAACATTTTTTTTAGTTTTTAAAAAAATGCAGATGAGAATTACATTGCTCTAAAAATTTTCCATGTAAAAAAAAAAAAACCCAGTTTTTTTTTAGTTTTACTAGGTTCTAATATATATATAAAAAAAAATAAGGTTAGCATTTTTCTAAAGACAAAATTTAATTATTATCGAATCAATGGTTGTTAATTAAAAATAAATAAATCAAACAGTATTTTTTGCATGAAAATTTATGACATACATTAATTTCTTTATAAAAGTCTAAATCTCTTTAAATTGATTATCAAAATTTATTATTGTAGAATTACTTAAGGAGTATTTTTAAAATATTTTTAAGTACTGAAAATAAATGCCTAAGAATGTGCTAAGAAAATTCATATTATTTTTTATTTATAATTTTAAAAATTTTGCTATATCTACATTTTGTAGTCTTAATTTTTACTTAAATATATATGACAAAATTTGTCATAAGTCATTTGGATATATCTATATATATATTTATATGACCAGAATCTGTAATAGAAATTTGAATAAACAAAATTTTAAGTATAATCAGAACAATTGAAAGTTAGTTTTTTTATTGCAAGATTTAATTTCAATATGTATTAGATTTTTATAATAAATAAGTGTTTATGTATCTGTATGATATATAAATACTGAATCACATCATATAAAAACTGGTTGAGTTGGGTGTCATACGAATACTGAAGTATAGACCTTTTTTAATTTTTGTGATCACATCAATGTGATTTTACATGTGTAAAATAAATAAATTTATTTGATTTGATGAATTTTATGTTTTTCCATCAGTCAACCAAAATTCAAATACTTTTTGAGTAATTTAATTAACTTATTTTAAATTAATTTTAAAATATTAAAGTTCAAACAAAAATGATAGTTTATTATAAGTTTCCTTTATTTTCAATATTTTTTGCATATTGTTCATTTATATTTCTTTATTTTTTTCAGTTATTTCCTTAAATTGTATTATGTTAAGTTACTTTTTCTACATACTTTTCCATAAATAAATATATACAGAAATAAGAAATGTTATTTAAACATTTTTTTTTTCATTTATCTGTGAGTTTTCACTTAAAAATATTCTGAGTTTGTTGTAGTTACTATTTTTTTAACCACTCTGCATAAGTGCTTTTTTTAATTCTTAACTCATTTTTACCATTCTCTTGCTGAAGAGCAAAAAAGATGTGAAGTATATTTAGTGGAAGCCGTTTCCAAAAATAGCTGATAGTTATGAATTAGTGCTTTCCTTTATCTAAAAGGAGATTTTTAGTATATTATGGCAGTACTCTTAATACTGTTCTATTGGCAAATTTCTTATTTTTCCTAATTTGTTGTGAGAAAGATTTGTTGTGCCGTTAATTTGTCACTATAAGAGCTTAATGCAGGTGACTTTAACATTATCATAATCTAGTAAACAAGAATAAATTTTAACAATTTCTTTTCATTTTTTTGAATATTAGTTTGAGTTTTAGAAATGCCATTGTTCTATATTGTTTGTCGCATCATTAATTTGTCATTCTGTGAGACCTTAATGCAAGTGATTTCATCATTATCAGAATTCAGTAAACGAAAACAAAATTCAGCACTTTTACTTTTCTGAATTGTAAGAAAATATTCTTTTTAAAAATATCATTTTTGTAGTAAGAGAAAGCAGTAATTTATTAACGGAAACTGCTGTTTTTTATGCTGAAAGACTAAAAATGTCTTATTCAAGAGAAATATAATGAAAAATGCAATTTTATTCATGTATTTTCTGGTATGTGTTCTTTTCTATGTTTAAAAACATTTAAATAAGATTTTTCTACTTTTTTAAAACAACTTTATTGATTGATAAATATTTTAGAAAAGCAATTCAGTTAGATTTGATTTGGTATTCTGTTATGATACCAATTCAGATAATGAATATAAATTGACATCCTTTCTGATTTTTATATTTTATGCGTTTATTTTTTAATTAATTGTTGGCTTTGATAAAATTAAAAAGAATATGGGACTTTTCCAAAATTAATTGCTGACTTTGATTAGCATTTCTGAAATATATATCATATCAAAAAATTTATTGCTGAAAATTTAATAAACTTTATTAAAAATATTATAAAATTACTTTTTAAATTAAAATATATATTATTTTGTAATTTTATTGCAAAGGATTTATAAAATGCAAAAGATAACTTAAGTATAACATTACATCAACTATAAAAAATGAGGTTTTGTTGAATTGCTACCATACTGCAACTTTTTAAAGAAAACCACATTAGCTTAAATAGATTTGCATCAGCGTCAATGCTTTACCAAGTTAAGTTATGAGTACCATGAATATTAAAGTTACTAAATTTTGATTTTATTTTATGATATATGGCATATCATTTAGGAAAAATATATGAAATGAAAACAACTTAACAATTATATGAGAGAAAGTTAAAAATTATAAAGTTCATTAACATACTTATTTTTATTGCCTAAAAAAAGCTTGTATGTATAATATTCATAATATATATTAAAAATGTGTTACAACAATATGTAAAATTGCATTTAGCATCCAGCGTACTGTGCATCATATGAAGTATTTAGTACCTGATCCTTCACTTTTAGGATTTGAAAGATTTTGCTAATTCTGATCTAAATTAGAACTAAATAGTTCAAGTCCTCTGAGTCATTACATGTCTTCCTGTGCGATTTCTTCAATCTTTAGATGTATTTCCAACATCTCTGACTACTGGTATAATGGAGGATACTTTTTCTGAATTTCACACATTTCTTATGTATGCATGCTATTTCTGTGTTGGTAGAAATATTTATTCATGGATAACAGTATTGTAGATTCCATAATTTATCAAATAATCATTTATAAATTTGCTTTTTCAATATTACATTTGTATGCTCTTACAAAAAAAAATTAAACTCTTGTTATTTTGAATATACTTAAATAAGGAGATCAAATAGCTGAGCTGGCACTTTTTTCTTTGCTTCAATTAAAAGGCATTGCATATTATGAATATTTAGCTTTCATAAACCTCTGAGCATGGTGTTCTTTTATTGCATCAGAGACAATCAAATAAGATTTTCTCCTCAACCAATGTCAGTTATGTGTAGCAATATTAGATTGTTTATTTACAGAATATATTCTTCCTAGAAGCATAAATTTAACATTCTTACTCTTATTAAAAATTAACTTTGTCATTTAAGATTTCATACTTGTACAAATGAGATCTTTATGTTCTTTATTTGACTAGTGGGGTTAATTTTCATTAACATTCAAAGAGAAATCTCTCTGTCTTTATATGCAGAATTATTAATTTTTATATGTGTGTCTGTGCAGACATGCATATAAAGTTTTCAGCTTTTCTTTTGATGCATCATTATTAAATCTTTTTTATCTGATTTGTATCTTAACAATTATGATCCAATAACTGTGGTTTATAAGAGGTTTATGAGGTAAAAAATTATCTTAATATGGATAACTTTGAAAAGTTATTTGTTTTAAATTTTTCTACTCTATTTGTAACTATTTATGACTAGAGAAAAATATTAATTTTTTTTTTCATTTTAAAATTTGATTAAAATATATTACATTTGCTACTTGTCAATTTATAACATTGTTGTGTTATTTTAATGTTTCAAAAGCTAAGACTAAAATTTGAATTAAAATAATTTTCTTAAAGAATATTTAACCACATATTCTCACAAAAAAATAATATTTTATCTTATATAGTTATTAAAAGTGTTTAATAGATTCAATAATAATTTATTAAATATAATGAGTCTATAATCTCTCATATTAAATTTCAAGGTGTAATTTAATATGAGAGATTATAGACTTCACTTTTATTTATTTTTATTAGTTTAAAATTTATTCGATATTATTCCCAATATTTGTTTTACACATTAATTGAAAATTGTAGCTTAAATAGTCTCAATTTGTGTAGAATTTTTTGCTATATTAACCAGTTTTAAATCAAGTAGTTTTAATTTTGATAAATAAGTTTTAATGATACTTTGCTTTCTCATTCTTTAAGATTTAGTGTAAATAGTTTTTGAACATTCTTCCAAAAATAACAGTTTTGAATTTTTTGTTTTTAGTAACCTACTTAATGCTTTTCTCGTAGAGATCGTTACAAAGGTGAGAAAGTTGCCACCCTTGAAGAAGGAATTGAAGAATGCCTTAAACTAGATTTAAAGATCATACTGGATGTAAAAGAATATGACAGTAGGGTAAGTGCTATATGTTATTTAGAATTCAGAATACTATTTGAATAGTTAAAGTGTTTATAAAGAAACATATTCGATAGTTAGAAACATCAGTTTAATTTGCATATTATAATTACTAAACAAAATTGATCTTTATGACTTTTTTAGTGGTCTTTTATGAAAGCTAAAAAAATAGCATCCTTAATATTTATCATTAAAAATAATTAAAAAATTAAAAATGATAAACATTAAAATGATTTAAAAAATTTTATTTTTATAAGAATACTGAATGCATGTTTAGTTTCCACTTGAAATAATTATTTTTAAAAAAAGTTTTCCTTTTTAAAAAACAGCATTTTAATTTAATCAAAGTTTTTCACAAAATAAAATTTGATTTGTTTATAAAAATTCTAAAATCATATTAAAAATTTGTTATATATATCGTGAAATTGTGTTACAAAAAAATTCAACACATTAGAGAATGTCATAATCAACTTATGTGTGCACTTACTAATTAAGTGATATCTTTTATAGAATGTTCCCACTTTTTTTTATTTGCAATAAGATTTTCTTGAATGTTGAGCAAATATCATCTTTTTACCACTTTTTACTTATGTAAAAATATTAATCTCATGTAAGAAAATTTATTTGCTTATTTTCAAACATTAGAATACTATTCTAAAATATTGCATGGAAATGAACCCCAAAACTGAACTTACAAATTGATAAAATATACATAAAAATGTAGTGAGAGTTAGCAGTATTTACTATATGCTTTTATTTATTTTCATATATTTTATTCTTACATTTAATTTAATTGTGTTTTAATTTATTAGTTTAATTATTTCTAAATTACACATTGTTAAATAATATTCCTTATTGATAGTAAAATACAATGCAAAATTCTAAAAATTTAAAAGCTATTATATTGCATAAAATTAATTGATTTCTTATGATAGAAAAGAAAAAAATGCAATTAAAATAAATTAATGTATTTTTTTTTACATCATTTTTCATATAAGCTTATAATTACTAATAAAGTAAATTTAATAATACATTTGCTTTATTTTAGTGTATAGTGATATCAATTTTTAATTGATAAAATATTGGTATATTCTCTTTAAGGTTATAAATTTTTATGCTTTTTTCCATCCAATTATTGAATATTTCCTGTTATTATTTCAACAGAAAACATTCATTCCAAAAAAAAAGAAAACTACTAAAAAAATTAGAAGAAAGCAAAAAATAAAGAAAATCATTGCATGGGCATAAAATAAATAGTATGCGTGTTATAAAATAATGTAGAGAAATTTATAGAAATTTTAATTTTTCTAAATCATAGAAACACATGAAAAGATATTTTAAATCAATAATTTGGCTACATGCTAATATCAAAAAATATTTTTCAAAAATTATGCTGATGATTGATGTAGCTGGTGCTTTCTTTAAAATTCTGTAACTGTTAAATATTTGACTTGCATGGATGTGTTGAGATTTTGGAAAAGATTTTAGTTAATATTTTTCCAATCGTGAAAAAGTGTTAAGTCTATGACATCAAGAATTTTTAAAAAGTTCTTCTAAATATCAAAATATTCTAACATTAAAAGGTCTTGATCTTAGAGCAGTGCCTCAGTAAATATCAATAGATTAATCACTTTGCATCCAATGTCAATTTTAGCATCTTATTCTCTTTAATCCACATGGTATCTAGACATCAATAGAAAGCACATCACACACATTGATCAACATAGTTATATTTTATCCATATATGTAGTTATATCTTCCATAGTTATATTTTATTACAACAAAATGGTTATATTAAAAAATTCCTTTACATTGAATTATATTTGAATAAAGAAATATCCATTGAAATTATTATTTTGCTGTCAACTTAAAAGATTTGTGTGATTGATTTTCTATTCAAAATATTTTGTGTACTGATGCTGATTTTTTAGTCATTTATTTTTTAAAAAGTGCTTTTTTTCTAGTTTATAGAATTTACCTGCAATAGAAAAATACATAAAAATAGAAAAAATTACTTTTAT
>JAPDSC010133153.1:0-13999 GCA_026290005.1 Latrodectus geometricus
TTTTTTTCTCTCCACCTTGGCTCCTTGGCTCCCTGAAAAATTAATCAACCTCCCTTATAGAGTGACCAGCTGTAAATATACTTTATTTACCTTCCGCCTTGGTGCCTTCACACACTCAAACTCCTTCGGTAAAAGTGTCTAATGTTGAACGTGTTTACCGACCTCAGCAATAACCATTCATCCTCTTGGACAGGGGGCTATAAATATTTAACTCCCTCCCCACATTCGTTTGTTTTAATGAAAGATGGGAAGATGGTAGGGGGTTTGGTACACGTTCCTCCTAACCCTTGAAGCCAAAAAAGAAATTAGTACACCTTATATTCTCGTGACTTGCCCGATTCACACCAAAACCCATAAAGTCATATTTTTTTCATTACTTACTGCCTCAATGATTGTGTTCCTTAGAACCTTTGGTAATTTTTTGTTTTTGGCGAACTATTTTTGGTGAGTTTCGGAAGTTTTCAGTTTTAATGGCGATTTGGCGCGCACTTTTAATATGGCTGTGTCGCATGAAAAGCCTGGGGCATAAATCTGCTCCATGTCGATCGAACTGTTCCACTAAGCGAAAAACTGTGTATTTCAAAAGTGATAGCTGGAAATACTTTTCTTTGTTATTTTGTTCGTAAATTATTTTGTTCAAGAAGAAGATGGTAAGCAATCGTGGATGTTAAATTATAGTTAATTATAAAAATGCTTATAATGATGGATTTGGAAAATTTAGTTTTTGGTAATTAAATTATGCATCATAAAACACGGTTAGTTTCTCTTTTTACTATGAAAATTATCATTTGGTTTTTGAAATACATTATGATTAATGTTATTCAGTAAATTTAATTTATAAGTTCTTGCAACGCATACAAAATTTTCAATAATACCGAAGAAGTACAAAATTTGTTTAAATTAAAAAGATATGTTATAAATAAAACATTTAATATACTTTACTCTTATAACCTCAGTATTTTGGTTTGAATTTATAATAATTTTTAACAAAAATTAGAGATGGATGATATAAGACAGATATATCTTACATAATTATATAAGATACATATGTAAGATATATCTTAACATAATTATCCAAAATTACTTATGACCAAGAATTGTTGAATTGTTTTATGAATAATAACTTTTGCTTAACCAACATTTTTCAGACTGAAAAGGATTATTCTTTTATTTTATTCCTTGTACTAATGATTTATTTCCCAAAATTGTATTTAAAGCCAACTTTAAGCAACATTGACATGTGTTATTTTAATTATTGTAATATTATATTAATCATAATTAAATGTAATGATGTGGTAGGAAAAAATGAAATGCCTTTATATAGCTCCGAAGAAATATATGTAATAATTATTTAGTTAATAAATTATTTTTTAATAATAATAAGTCCTGTCTTTAATATTATACTGTGTAATGTGTATATTTCATAATTTTCTCTAAATTTTGTTTTTTTATGGATTTTTATTGAATTATTTTATTATATTAAATTTAGAAAACTCTAAAGTGCATAAAGTATAGAAATATACGTAAATATAAGTAAGCGTTGAATTATTTTTAAATCAGTATACTGTTCAACAGTAATAATTCACAAATCAGTTATTTCAATGATATTTTAAATTGTTAAAAAAAGTTATAAATGCCTAATTTTAAATGTTATGTATTGAAAACATCATTAAAATTGAAAAACGTATTAGCATTCTAAATTAACATTGTATACAAACATTGTATACAAACATTTTATTATATGTGAACATATATACATATTTAAGGACTTTAAATTTAAATATACTAAAATTAGAATTATTTTGTCTTAAATTGCATCAAAGTTTGCTTTAAATTTTATAAGATTATAAAGTGTACTCATAAAATAATGATACGAAGAAACAGAAAAGCTACAGCTTCTTATTATTAGGTTCAACCGTGTATTATGATACTTTTGTGAAAATACTTTTTTAAAACTGTTAGAATATAAATTTATAAATAACAACCACAATTTGAATTTAGAAGAAACAGTTGCTTAAATAATATTATGAAATTAATAAATCTATTTTTATATTTAAACTATCATGTATGATTTCAAATAAATGAAATGTTAGCACCAATATTTTTGTAAATTTATAAATAACTGTTGAATTTCTTTCAAAGAAAGTAAAAAACTATTGTAACCATAAACAATAAGAATTTGTAAACAAAAACAATATTATTGGTTTATATAATGAATTCATTTATTTTCCTATTTCTCGCGAATCAGGCAAACAGAATCAGGCGTAGAAGTCTATGGACGAAAATATAGAATACGTAAGACTTAAATGGAAAAAAAAATTATTATCTTATTAAACCTAAAAATATGGTATTAAAAATATTATAATTGAAGTATTTTTATGAAACATTAAAATGCTTAAATTGATATTTACTTTGTATATATTTAAAAATATGATGACTTAAAAATAATTTTGTCCCATTAAAATATTCTATAAACTGCATGTTTATATTTTATTATATAAAATGTGCTGATTTGTGCATATTTGATATAAAATAACGAAACAATAGATCCTTATCTACAATTATATTAGACTTTTATATTATTTTCAACAAATAATATCAAATTTATAATTTTTTTTCAAATTTACTAGATATAATTAAAACATAAACTTGTGTATCTTATTTTAATATTTTTTTTAATATCTGTGCTTTGAAAAACAATTTAAAGTACTTGATTTTGCTATTATAAATATTCTTAATCATTTATTATTTTATCAGACAAGAATAACTAAAAAGGAATTTATTTTCGTTATTTAAATTGAGTTCTGATGTTTAATGACTTACATTCTAGTTTTAATGATGAGGATCAAATTATATCGAAGACTTCTGCAGTGTGCTTACTGCTCAGATGTATCTTCAAACGAAGCTAATTTTTAACATCCATTTAAGTTTGATGTGAGTGTTTGTATTGAAAATAGTAAATATTCCTTCAAACATATATTTGGGTACATGATTTCTAATAAGATACATTTATCTTTAATCATAATGTAAGATACGTTTATAGTAATTACATGTTTATAGAAATTCAATCAATTGCAAAACAAAATATAAGTTGCTTTTCAAAACTTGTGATACATAAACTGTGTTCTTAAATAATTTATGTGAACCAACAGTAATAATGTAAAAAAAAATTGAGATTTATTTTTTTTTACATTATGTTTTCAATTTGTTTATTTTTTTTTTACTTCAACACTTAAACTCCTCTCTTAATAAGCATTTTTGTATAATATTTAATTTATTTACATAATGTAAATTATTGATTCTAATATGTACAAATTTGAATCATATTTGAAATTGAGTTTTTAAAAAGTATTCAACATTTTAATGAAAATTTCTAACCATATATACTTTTAGTAAATTGTTTAACAGACCCTAAGACCATGAAAAAAAAAGATGAACTATTAATTTGGGGAAAACGAAATACATTATTTTAAACGAGCTTCAAGGATTTATTAACATATGTTGATTAGTTTTGTGCAAATGATTTCAAACTGTTTTGGGCTGAATTTTATCATCTAGACAAGTTAGAGAGGACATCTTCGTTAAGTTAGAACTCCAAATGTCTAGTCTAAGTTGGTCAACTTCGGACATCTTTGTTATTTTATTGTTATTTTCGAAGAGGAGCCGTTTATGTACTGCGTTTTCTTTTTGTTGACTTCCATTTTTAACACTGTGTACCTTGTAACTGAATGGACCAAATTAAAAAACTGCAAAACATATTTTTAGTGAGAATGTGATCATTTTAATGATATGTTTGATAGATACTGAACGAGATGCCTAAGATTGCATTCATCAATCGAAAAAAATGGATTTCTTTTTCCGCAAACTGTTATATAGTAATTAAAGCAACTCATAATGTGTAAATTAAAGAAGCATATTTTAAGTCCCTAACATCAACAAAGTTTTGTAAATTATAATTGAAAATCTAGTCAAATATCATTATCTGTCATTTACAGCATTTTAATATAATCAATTGAGGAATCTAGAACAATTACTTCATAATAAGATTTAAATTTCTTGATAAATTTAGTAAAATCACATAAATAGCATAACAAGTTCTTAAAAAAAATCTTTTAATGAGTATATAATTCATATTCAAACAAAACAGTATAAGACATACAAACTATAACATGCTAGGATCATATTGGAGCAGTGATAGCATTGCGCTTTTCAAGTAAGAAGAATTTCTAGTCTTCAGTCTCAGCACGGTTAAACAATCGTAAAAAGACATACTTTTTCTGCTTTCCATGGTGTGAGTACTATCTTTCTTTCTTGTTCTTTTCTTTCTTAATTTACATTATAAAAAGGCTTGCTAAACATGAAAAATTCCCTCGCGGTAGGCAAATCCCATAAGAATTTTCATAGCCTTCTACTACTAGTAAATAAAATTTAAAATTAAAGTCACTAATATTTAAAATAATATTAAAAATTAAATGATCGCATCTCGAGATATCATGTTTATGGAAAATAATTTTTAACAGCCTATTGGAAAAAGTGTTAAAATATGATGCAAAATTCGGAAATAGTTTTTGATATAACAATAGTAATATCCGATGAAAAATTTAATGCCGATTCTTTTGAATCTTATACGAAATGTTTTTATTGAAATATGATAAAAATTTACATATTATAAATATTTATTTTGATCTTCATATCTATTTCTCACCTTTGAAATATTAATTTGAAATCATAGTCACTAACATTGCTTAAAACAATACTACAAATAGGATAATCACTTCTCAATCAAAGAAATTTTTGAAAAAAAAAATTAATTAGCTTATTGGAAAAATTGTTGAAATATGATGCAATATTTGAAAATAATTTTTGAAATAAACATTTTAACTTCTGATAAAAAGTTGTGATATTTTTTTAATTTTGTAAGCTAATTTTTTTTGGAAGAATATTTATATATTACAAACATTTATTTTAATTTGAATATCAGATAATTTATTTTATAATTCTATTCTATGAAAATGAATTTTTTGAATTGCACCTGTATTTGAATAAATGTGGACACGATAAATGTATCGCGACTTTCGTATAAAGTGTGCCACCTCTCAAAGCGTAACAGAACAAGCAGAAGTAAACTTTATGCTAAATTTTACACGAAATAACTTACAAGACAATATTCAGCGATAACATTTATAAAATAGTATGAATATTTTTCAATAAGATTCTTCCTGTAAATCACATTTTTTGAATAACTTCTTTTCGCTTTTCCTTTAAACAAAACTTTAATATTCAATTTTCATAACTAAATGAGTGAAGAAATGAAAGTTCCTTTAAAAACACAATGTATTCATGTATAATTTTAGTTTCTTATTATAATTAGTATTGATTTGAAAATGAAAATCTTATTTTTGTTCTATTTTTGTTAATATTTAGCTATTAACCCTTCATTAAAGGCTATTTATTGAGTTTAGCTTTATGATAGAACCTCTTGCTTTAACAAAAACTATGACCTTGATGCAAGTGTTTAGAATTTTTTAATTAAGTTAAAAAGTTGAAGATAAGTTATCAGTATATTTAAATTTTAATTATGTAATTAATTGTTTATTTACTTACTTCTTTGAAAAGTAATTATAAATGAAAATTATTTCAATTGCAATTTCCATTTATGTTGAAAAGTCAGCAAAACATTTAAATTGTAAAATAGTTCTTCTAAGATGAAATTCAAATGTGATTACTTACCTTATGTTTAATTTTATTGTAAAATGTATAATATTCAAATTAACTTTAAAATTAACTGCGTTTTAATAATTAAAAGAAAGATATTTTGACGTTCTTTTAACAACAGCACTGAAAGTAATAGGAGGAAAGTTTATTAGGAAGGTAATGTTGTAACAATTTGAAAGTAATAGCTATATAAAATAAAGGAAATTTGCAAATACTTTTAAAATTATGCTAAATAATAACAGTTTTATAATAATATTTAATTAGTTCGGTTTTATTCAATTATATGGAATCTAAATTTTTCTTTTCTCAGTATAAATTTGTAGATTAATGTAAACTGAATAAATAATTGGTTATCCAATTGAATTTTAGATATATATTCTATTTGTTTAGATATTTTATATGCTTTTATGCGACTTTCTATAATCAGAATAACAGCAGTTTGAAAAAATCATTGAAAAATTATTTTGATGAGCAAATAATATTCCAATTTCAAGTATGTAATTATTGATATTGTGATTCATAGCTTTATTATTGATATTGTACTTCAATGCTTAATAATTAAAAGCATTAAATAAAAAAATTAATTTTAATTATTAAGTTGATTAAGTCAAATATTTATTATCAAATATTTGTGGATAAAAATTAAAATTCCAAAAGAATCGAAGATAATTAATATTTTAAAATCAATTTATTTCCTTAATTGTATATTCCTTTATTAGAGAATCGGATAACGCAGGTATATTTCAAGGCACTAACAATGCATCACATATTTCTTAAAATCAAAAATATGCAACATTAATTTTCAATGGCATTATATAAAACTCTTAAATTGTGTTCTAATCCAAAACATTTATTTTCCTTTAATTAAAGTAAATGGTACAAAAAGATGTCTAATTGAGTGGAAAATTAATACTTAAACCAAAACTTTACAAATATTTCATTTATTTCGTTACGAATGTTGTATTGATTTTTAAATGATAATTGTTATTTACACAGACAATTTTTTGACGAAATTTTAATTCTTATTTGTCGCAGTATAAAATCAGACTATAAGGACGTAAAAAATTGCAATCAAATTGCTTACAAATTTTTATTATTGTTTCATTTATGAGATGTTCCATATTTTAAATGAAATCATCTTATCTAATTAATTTATCAATTAAATTGCATCACGTAAAATTCACTTAAAATTGTATCACTTAAAATTAGATGTTATACTTATGTGTAAGAATATTATGACTAATTTAAACAATAATTTTTAATACATGGAAAAATAAAGAGAGATATACAGCACAACCATTTTTGATAACTGGTAAGTAAATTCATATGTACAAGCACAGCTGCTTTATAATCCCTTATGCCAATTTTTAGTTTCAGTGATTTTTTTGGAGGATGCCCTTGTTTATCTAGAAACCTGGTTTTTAGTAAGTCATTGAGATAAATAATAATAGGAATTAAGAAAATTCTAGTTTGGTAACCCTAGTATTTACGTCACCTCGATTAAATTTAAAACATTTTATTACATTTTCGGATATTATTTGGATCTTATGCAAGGATAGTTTATTTCAATTTTTTTATTGTGTTCTACAGATATCTTGGCCTTTTGCAAACTATTATTCTAAGTTGTATTGTTCTTTTTCATTATTTTAAATAATTAATTCAGGGAGACCCTCAGGATTCGGTTTTGGGGCGGATCCTTTTTCAACTTTTCTTTGTTGCTATTGAAAAAGTGATATCTAAAAGATGTAGTGTGGGAGTTTTCGCTGATGATGCAGTTCTCTGGCATTCTGGGATAGAGATTGGGGCAATTGAAAACTCTATTAACCTTACACTCTTTAAAGTGACTGACTTTGCAAATGAGCATTAATTGACCTTTAATCATGGGAAATCTATGACTAGTTTTTACTCTACCAATAGACATAAGTATAACTATAAACCTAAACTTATTTTGAATGGACAGTATTTACAATATGTAAAAAAGTGCAAAGTATTTGGGATTCATTACTGATCAAGAGACTCTTTGTAATAAGCATATTCAGACCTTGGAGGCGAGATGTTGAAATAGACTAAACATTTTGAAATACATATCTGGGCACGAATGGGAAGCTGATGCTTCTACCTTGAAATTGACATATATGTCTCTAATCAGACCAATTCTGGAATATTGATTTCCCACTTATAATTGTGCATCAGAATCTAATTTTATTAAGCTTGAAAATGCTCAAATTAGTGTTCAAGAGTCATATCGGGTTTAAGATGTAGCTACCCCGACGACACTGATCTTTATGAGTGTGATATTCAGCCTCTTCTTTTGAGAAGAGATGCCTCTGTAGTTAAATACTACCATAAACGTATCAGCTATGGAGGGCAGAATAGAACTGATTCCTACCTTAGGACTTGGAACTCAAACCAAAGTCTGAAAAGAAATAGTCCTTTCTCTCAGGCAGCTTCTCATAACACTACTGGCCTTCTGCCTCCTAGCCAGACTGAATATCATTCTCTGAGTTCGTGATTTGGTCCGGCTCACATTTTTAATGGAGTTTACTTCCATCCTGAGCTAATTCGTTAAACTCAAAAAAATTTTGATATCCTTGAATTTCTGAAGCAGATGGCCTTTGAAACTATTAGTGATTTTCCACCTGATTCTCTAAAAAGGTATATAGATAATAGCAAGAGTGAAAGGGGCATCTCTGGTAATGGGGTCTTCATTAGAACCCCTTCCTCTACTTTCGAGTTCAAATATTGAAACCCCGACTCTTACTCTGTGTTCAGGTTGGAGCTTATTGCAATTGAGAGAGGACTAATTTTCGTTGAAAGCATAGCAGTGACTGATTTTTCAAGCATCTGGGTACTTAAGGACAGCAGATCTTCAATACAGCATCCTAGTGACTGGAGGGAGATTGGTGATAGAGCGGGTATCTCTATTTTATCTTTAATTGACAGACTTTCGCAATGTTTCGAAGTGCATTTCCAGTGAATCCCATCTCATGTTGGGGTTTTTAGTAATGAGGTGGCTGATACACTGGCAAAAATTCACTGACAAAAATTTGTTTAAGTTTAACGAATCCAAAGCTACTCTTTTCAGCTTCAGATAGATAATAAATTAATCTAATTGTGAGCAATGTTTAAGGAATATTATGAATTAATCCGAACTTGAGCAATATCGAAAAATATATACATATGTATCTATAGAGAAAGGGAAGGGAAGCGATGGAAAATATCTTAGAATGTTTAATTTCAACATGAAACCAATAAATTTAAGAAATTATTATTATAAAAAATATAGCTAGCTATGTAAAAAAATATTGAATATGTTGAAAAATTTTATAAAATTACATTAATTTTGACAAATTGTTAAAAGAAAATAATTGCCAAAACCAATTTAATGCTTCTAAAAAATGTCTATAAATTTTAAATTTTACACCACTCTTTAAAACTTATGATTTCCACACCTTCAAATTACTATTACATCACTTTTGAGGTTTTACAAAGATTGTATTAATTAGTTTCATTACATTATTCAATACAAATTATAAAAATTAAAGATTAAAAAATCAAACTTTAAATAAAAATTTATTCCTTGTGCAACAGTTTGCATACTTAATTTAATAAGTAAGTTTTAAAAATTTGATTGCAATTGAAGTTTGACAACTAAATTCTGATTTTAGCATTTAAATCATTGATAACATTAGTAACCTAGAATTTTTAAATTGGAAACATAGTAAAAGGACATTTCCTGGAAAACATAAGGCAATATATTAATTTCACTATAGTTGAATAAGAAATCGAATACATTTCATTTACAATTCAGTGATTTTACAATCATACATAAATATCATTGATAGATTTTAATTAATATTCTAAATCTAAATAAATCGTCATAGGATGAAGATTTGATGTATAATCTTATTTTGAAATTTCAAAATCTCAATGAATTAAGAATGTTAGTTAAATTTTATTGTATTTTTATTTATTTGTTCAGTTTAAAATTGAGATATATAACCTTTTTTTTTTTTTTTTTTTTTTACTAATGAAATGATGTACATCGAGGAAAGTATAATGAGATTTTTTTGACACTTATCAAATATGATTTCAGTTGGTAGAGTGGCCACTTTAAAAGTAAACTTTTCATGTAGCAACTATTTTCAATTACTTTGATTTGTTTTTATTTATTTGTAAAAAACCTACCACTAATTAGACTAAATCTCAAACAAATTAAATCTAATGAAAATATTCATACGTTTACTCAATTCTTTTTAAGAAAAACTGTATTCCTTGTAAAGCGTCATAGATAAAGCAAGCTATGAAGGTAAGCTTATAAAATATTGCTTCAACAAATAAAGGGAGAATATATCTAAAAAATTTTAATTTCATATTGCTTTCTCAGGTCTGTTGCTCACAAGTTCACCGGATTGCTTATGGATAGTATCTATTTTGTGAATTAATAATGCCTGGTATACCTTCCAAACACAAAGCAATGACGCAATTCCAATAATTGGTCAGTGCCAGTTTACTTAAAATTAAATTTAAACAATTAGAGGTTGTTTCTTCGCTCTATAAAATTTATTTTAATATTCGAATGTTTTTTTTTTTAATTTTTTAGATGTAAAATTTTTCAAAATTATTTCTCCGTTACACATTTACAATCTGTATAAACGAGTTAAAAATAATTTGTATTAGATATTCATTATGATTGTATATGTTAAAAGGTAAGTAAAACAGGTTTTGCTAAAGAGGTGACAAGTATATTTCTAATTTTAAACTTTATGCTTAAATATATAAAAAATCTTATGCTTAAATATATATTCATTAAATTCTAAAAACCAAAATAACACGTATACATAATAACACGATGCTGAAAATCTGTATGTCCAAAATGGTGTTCGGAATCTGCACCCTCGCTGGTGTCTTCCCAATCTCGTAGGAAACTTTTTGTCCTTTCAAATCATATCATCATCTGTGAATTCCGAATTCTGAATGCTCCATCTTCAACTCCTTAACTTTTATATTGCCTTCATCTCTCCTCCCATTTTCTTCTATTGGATATTTTCTTGTATCTCATCGGTGTTAGGCTTCCAGGGAATGGTCAGAAATCTCCCCTCCAAAACCCTTGATTGGCCACACACAAACAAAAAGGAAAATATTTTAATTTCATATGGACCACTTATACATCCCAAGGGGAAAATGACCCTGGGATGGAAAACTGCAATAAACTTTAAGTGCAGTTTTCGGGTGCCACTTTGAAATATATAGTTTTATTTCTTTATTACCCTTGTCTCTTTATATTACAATTTTTTATGTTTCCTTTCTTTTATATTTTAAAAATTTACTGCCGAGAGGAATTGTTACAGAATTTATTTACAGTAAAACATCTGTTTTCTCTGCGGCTCCTTTTATGTCGTTTGCACTACGACAAAAAGTATTTTGCTTCAATTTACGGACATGTTCCTAAATTTTATTTCATGTTTACGTTTTTATATTTTTTTAACTAAAATCTAAAATTCTTATTTATTATTAGACCTAGATAATTTATTTCTTATTCAATAAACACATTACTTTAACTCATATAAGGTTTTTATTCTTGGAAGACTCTTAATATATTCTGAAGTGTAAATGTTTCACTCTCATTAAAATAAGTTACGAAAACTTTCTATTTTCTAACCGTTCATTAGATTCTATTCACACATTACTCAAGTTCACCAGTATTTATTTTAAATTTTACAATGTCTTCAAGCATATCATTTTATTCATAAATATTTTATGTACATTACTTTGGTTCCTATAGAATTTATTTAAATGCTTACTATGTATAATAGCATATCGTTGTTTGCGTAAATCTCTTATGCATGAATATCATATGAATCATTACTTTGTCATATTCTACCTACAAAATACTTTAAACCATTCTAAATACGTTTTATTTTGATTATTAGGAATTTTCTAAGTATATCGTCATATGCTTTTTCTTTGATATCATAGTGCACGATTAAAATTTACATTACATTTTATTTACCAATTTCCACACAATTATATTAGTTCATTGTTCTATATACCTACTTACTGTTTTAATTCATTGAAATACGTGTTTTTATTTAATACCTGGAAATTTGGTTTATCACATACTTAAATTTATTTATTATAATAAAATGTAAAACTTTGTAAGTGTAAAAGGTTAAATATATTATCTTTTCATTCTACAGTATATGTACTGCATTCAATATGTAATTTGTTTTAATTTTTGAAAAGTCTTAATAAATTTTCTATGTATAGTCACATTATATAATTTTGTTATATGAGTACGAAAGTATAAGAGCTCTGTATGACCTAATAGCTTATAAAATTTAATTGATACATTTCTAAAGTCATTCAAAAACTGTTTAATCGTATTTGGAAAACATTGATAACATTTTGTCATACCGTTACATTTTCTCATAATTATTAGGTTGGGGAAAAAGAAACCCATTAATTTTACGTGAATTTCAAGAATTTGTGCAAATGATTTCAAACTGTTCTTTAGCAAACCCTTTAGCTCTTCGAGTGCTAATATGCTGGTCAGATTCAGCTATTTTTGTGATTTTATCGTTATTGTTGATGATGGACCTACCCAAGCGAGGAACATTTTTAACATCAAGTATACCAAAATGGAATCGATGAAACTAAAATTATATGCAGCTGGTTGTTACAGTTATGGACCATAAATACCATTTTCGATTTTCAACCTGACATGTTATTTCACCTTTATCAAAGAAAAAATTTGAATGTACTGCATTTTCTCTTTGTTGACCTCCATTTTTAACAAACATAATATAAACATAATTATAACTGAATGGGCTAAATAAAAAACAGCAAAATAATTTTTAATGCGAAATCTGATCTTTCCAACAAGCATATATTTGAAATTGTATGATCAATAATTAATAAAACTTCAAACACTACTGTCATCAAACGAAAAAAATAATAGATTTATTTTTCCCAAAATATATGCAAGTATGTAAACCTGCATGTGGTTCAATAACTTATTATATGTCACCTACACATTACTTGATTTCATGCGTAAAATACTATATTTTAATTTCAAAAATATTTTCACTTCATTATCACCCAATGTATTCCGTTGCTAATAAACTATAAACCTGAATTGGCATAAATAGTTTATTACACTCTACTTAAACATAAATTTAAATCGTCCGGAACAATTTTATTATACTTTAAGAAAGTTTATGTATATTCTGATATATTGGGTTGTTCGGAAAATTATTTCGCTTTATATGAAAATAAAAAACGTATAGTGAATAAATATTTTATTGAATTGTGTATTGTCAATTCTAGTTCAATACCTTTTACCATCTTTGTGGTCGTAGCATGATTTCATACTCATAAAACGGTTAGTTTTCTTTAGAAAAATCTGATTCAAGTGGGAAAAACGAAATGACTTTCCGAACAACCCAATACAATTAAAATTCAATTAATCGTTTAAGATGAAAAATATAAAGCACACAATAATATTTATCTTCAAATTTGATTGATGAAACTAAATAATCTTGATACATCTTTGCCAAGAAACATATAGGATTATTTTAAAACACATTTCAAATGCACATGAGCATTTTTAGTGTAAATACTTATAAGTAGTTTCTAAGCCATGTATCACCAAGTGGGTCTCATCACTGTTGAAGAACTCTTACAAAATGTGATTTCGTACCAATGGGGAATAGATAATGTTCTGGAACTTCTTCCTTCCCAAATCACGTGGAGCAAGTAATCTTCAAAATTCTCAGCATGCGCAAAGCCTTTTTTTCTCCTCATTTTTTGAAATAGACACTTTTGACCCTGTTAGTTTCATCACTTTATCTTATCCCGATTTTTTTCCTCTTTTCTTTAAACATTTCCTTATTTTTCCCTTTTTTTAACCCAAGCTACTTCTTCAGAGTTAGATACGGTAGAAAATGGGTGAAAAAAAAAGTTATTTTCTTACTTATTTCGTTGAAAGGCTAATCTAATTCCGAACGGCTATATAAAAGGTTTCGTTGATATTTTTTTCCGATGACGATGTGTGTTTTTGTTTGGTTTTCTTAGACATTTCTCACTCTTCGAAGAACTCGGAAAACTCCTTTTTCTTTATATCTAAGAAAATAAACATTTCTTGAACTATGAGATTTATGTTTTGCAATATTCTTAAGCCTTTTGTATTTTGATGTTCCCTATGTTTTTCGAATTCAGTGAACTCTGCAATTTTGTTAAGAAATGTATAAAAATACATTTATAGTTTTAACAGATAAAATAA
>JAPDSC010133169.1:0-17054 GCA_026290005.1 Latrodectus geometricus
AGAGCATAAATATTAAAACTGTTACCTTTGATTTTGAAGACCTGTATTCATAAAATAGTAATAAAAATCTCCTTCTCTGAAGGGGCAACTATATTTTGGAAAATTCCATAAACTTTTGATCCTAAAAATAAATGAATTAATGCATTAATAGAATATCTTTAATAAATTTTTTTATGTATATAAAATGGACAGTAAAACACATTAAATTGTCAATGAGACCATTTGATTTGTAGATGGATTGCATTTTAAAATCCAATTTTAAATAAATATGCAGTTTCATACATATAATAAATTATATATTTTCTCAGATAAAAATCAAATAACTTCAGTAAAAGAAAAACTTACAAATATGAAATTTGATAAATAATGAATGTAACAGTTTCATTCAAATATTTTATTTAACCAAAATGACATTATACACCCTAATGAACTGTTAATTCATTAGGGTGTATAATGTCATTTTGGGCAAACTGTTAAATCTTCCTAACTAACACTTAAAACTCTGGTTTTCTCATTAAAATTTAGAAATCAATTTCTTTTGGATAGAAAAGATTAATTTTGGATACTGTCTAGGAAACCAAAATATAATATTTAATGAAATGTGGTAATAGAGCACTTGAAATAGATTTTTATAGTATAATGGACTCATAACAAATAATTCACATTCAGGACAGATAGATAATAAAAGAAATTTTAAAAAAATAGACACCTTTGAACTTATTACTAATCAGTAGTGACTAATATTTCCCATGAATAGAAATCATAACTGTTTCTCAAACTTATTTCCTCATATGTTGCATTATAATTGAAGTTGTTTATCACTATAAATAGGAATATATACTTCTTAGTACCTAGAAATTTATATATTCCATGTATTTTAACATTAACATAAAACTATTTTAATATTTAAAAAAGAAATTTGTAAGTGTAATTTTCTTTAAGAAAATATTAATTTTTTTTCTTATAAAATCTTTTTACTCTTAAAAAATACTTCCTTTTCAAATAGTAAGATCTTTGCACAAATTGGATGTTCCATACTTATCAACAAATCAATTTTTGCAGTTTTCCATGCTGACAAAAAATACATTTGCAGTAAAAATTTGTTTAGCAATATATTATACTGCTGATTTGACACTGAGTAATCCCAAATTAAGCAAATGATAGCTGTTGTGTGTCTTTTTTAGTATTGTTCCTTTCTCAGAAGTAAATTCTATTTATATTTTAAAAGAGAAACTCCCAAGCTTCCTTAATAAATGTGAATGTAGAAAGTATAAATGTAAAATTTATGCCCCTTTCTCAATAGTGACTAAGATCAAACTAGGGACCTTCTTTTCTGAAGAGCAAGGTCTTACCCATTAGGCTATCGGCCGCATACCTTCGGGTGGGTCAGCCTCATCATTGTATACTCTGAGAACCCATTAGGCTAGTCAACATTTTCACTAATGATAAATAAAAGCCAAGTTAAAAAATGCTTGCAGAACCCTAAAACTAATTTACCTCTACAATCCAAATGTATGGACATTCCTTTTAGCTAGTAAATGAATGAATAAACATCAGAAACAAAAGACAAAACAAATAACTGTATAAAAGTAATTATTAAAAATTTTGGATTTTATAAATATATTATTTTGAGTAAAATTTTATTTACTACCCTACATTAATTCTCATTTATTTTATGTGTGTGTGAACATTCATTTCAAAAAATAAACCTCAAATTCGATTTAATTAGTTTTAGTAATATTTTCAATTGTGCAAAATTTTAGAAATTAAAATTGAAACCAATCAAGTCATTTTAACTTTAATAATTTCACCATACATGATCACATATACATTTCTAAAGGAATATTTTATAAATTTCAACATATAAATAGCAACTACATAGTAAAGAATTAAACTTAACCACGAGAAGAAGCTGACTTAAAAGTTAAACATAGAGGTTTTTTAAAGCAAAATTTATTAGATAATATTTATAGCTTTTATTTTTCTTCTTTAAACCTTTAAATATGATATTTTAAAAACTAAGTAAAATTATATTAATTTGATTAGAAAATGAAATAATAAAATTTTGATATCACTGATGAAGCTATTATGATAATTCAAAGCTACCAAAACAAAAAACATAAAAAATTTTTAATTTATTTTAATTCAATTTATTCATAACTCATTTGACTAACTTAAAGTTTTCATTTTACTTACTTCATGATTGAATGCTTTCATTCAATCCTGGGATTATGATTAAAAAATGGAAACATTAATTGTAAAATAAGTTATTACTTAACATTTTTGCATTTATTCTTATTTTGTTACTAGATTATACTTCAATGCATTTAAAAACTCATTTTGTCAGAAAATTAGGTGGTCCCAAAGATAAAAATGCAACTACAAAACATTTAAGTCATTATTAGCACTATTGCCTTAGATTTAGGAAAGAGGGACTTAAAACATTTGCTTATTTCCTAAATAGAAAATATTATCAACTGTTGAATAAATAAATTTATTTTACTTTTTCCAAATTTTCAAGAATTCAGCTTATTTACTGTTAACACACAATAAAATCAATGAATTCTCTTTCATTAATAGTAAAAGTATAATCATTAATTTTATAAAAAAATATACAAGTTAATGTGAAAGATGTAAAATGGAATTACTCTTGTTTATAATAAATATTATATACAGACATCTTTGAAAAAACTTATTTTGTGATTCCCAATTTTCTAATTTGAAAAGTCTTGATTGATAGTGTGATTTTTAAATGTTTTGCCCATTATAGATACAGTCGAGAATTACTGTAATTAAACTGTGTTTAATAAATGTGCAAATTCTATGTAGCTTCAAGTAAATTTTAAATGGATTAAAGTTTTTGATTATTAATTGAGTTTTATGTTAGAGAGTAAAACTTCATACTGCAACAATAAATCGACAACCAAAAAATCACTCTAACATTATTCTTATAATTTGATATACACATTATGAAACACTTGAATAGTTGACATGCACTAATTAAAAGTAACTTTTAATATTGAGAAATTTCTCAAATAAAGTGTGTTAGACACAAATTGATCTTGGTAACCATTTTAGGAAAGCTGTTCTGATGACAAAGAAAAGAGGAAAATTAATTAGTACAGCAAAAAAAGGAAATCCACATTAAGACATACAAAATTAACTAAATGGTTGAATAACTTTGTAGCCCTTATAATAAACAACTAGTATGATTAAATATTTTTAAAAGAATTTTTTTAACTTTGCTTTTTGTAAAGGGTTGTACAAAAAATGAGGGCTTTATTCATCAACTTTAAAAGAAATAGAATGTTGTATCTCATAAAATCAAATGGATTTTTAAATTATTCTTATAAATATTAATTTAAGAAATTATTACATTAAATTTTATATTAAGCAAATTGTAACAGATCCTCTAAAAATAATGAATGAAAATAAATACCACACAGAAAATACCTTTCTCTTAATTTTTCACGAACTGGGCAACTTTCCAAATATGGAACAGTTAGATCATTTTGTGCCTTGACAAATGCTTTTGTTTCTTCAGAATCAGGATCTTCTAACCATCTATAAGGATCAGGTACCTGGCAAAAGAAAAAATTTCAAATTTATTACAAGCTACACTTTTTTGATGTATTAATTTTAATTTGGAAACCCTAGACCAATTTCATTTAAAATGGTGAAGAATCTCGGTGACATTTAAAAAAAAAATATTTGAGCATCTTTCCACATATATCAACAAAGTATTTATGATTCATTGAAGAGATTGTATAAAAATGGGAAAAAATATTATTATTATATCATTTCTATATTTTAAAAACACTTTTAATTTTCATGACACAATACAAAAAGTTATTACATAATGATTACAGAAATATTTTGCTACAAGAAAATTGAAATTCATCCTTAGTTGAGAAGTTAATGATTGTGTGACACTTATAGATTTTACAATGCAATATAAATGATCAAGATGGCCACAAATAAGAATATATATTCTTAATACAAGAAATAAGAAGCTTTTGGGTTTTTACAAATATTCTTTTCAGAGGATTTACATACATTAATAATCTACATTTAACTGACGATTATATTACAAAATAAATTACTTTAATTAAGATGTAGTTATAAATGAAAATTTTCTAATATCAATACTTATTTGCTATAAATCGTTTCTCAACTACATGGATTCTTAAAATTTTATCAATTTCAATAGTTCTGTCTCGTAAACAAAAAGTGATAAATCACATACCAATACTTCGATTTACTCACTAAAAAATATCGGCTTCACTAAATCGCCGATGTAATATTAAATTAAGAAAAGCGACTGAACTATTTCAAGAAATCTAGAATTGCATTAATTTTATGAAGAGCATGTGTTTTCTTTATTGTTTTAAAAACAATGTAGTTTTGATAAATTTCATTACTGATTGATACTGTACAGATTTTAAAAAAAAAATAATAATAATTACATTAACACCATGATGATTTTCAACAACAGTTTCATCACGTTTAGCTTCTGGATAGTTGAAAGTCATTTTTAAAAGATTTGAATGAAAATTACGGAATTCAGAACAGAATTTATTAGATTTATATATCTTAATACCGGTTCTGATTCTGACAAATACCGTCAGCAGCCGATTCATTCGATGTTTTCAGTAAAGTAAAATTATTGTTGCCAAGCACAAAATAGTATTATATTCAATAAGTGGCATGATATGCCATCTGTGAATTGAAATCGATATAGGTGTCAACTTTAAGAGATTTCGCCTTTTCCCTTAATGTTTCCAAAACATTTCACCATTTAACGCTATAAAAATGAATTAAAAACCAAATATTTCATTTTGAATGAATAGGATGTGAGGAATCTACCTCTTTCTCACTTTCGTTCCGTATTCATACAAATTTACATACATGCAAAGGTATGTAAATTTGAATGAATTGTATTTACAAAGGTCATAACTTCAAATCCAAATAATCCACACATGGTTCCAAATTCAGAATTTGAACTTATCTAACTTTCCTTACCTCGCATTTTTATATCAGTTTACCGATACGTGAAATCTTTAAAGCCCCTATTACATTTGCATGTATGTAATAATTTGTTGCCCGGCTTGTTGCCGGGTGCGTTGGTGGGGCCCACACCGTGCACTAGCTGCAAAGGGGTGGTTTCGTTTCAGTTACCTAAAGAATTAATTAAATAAAATGTATAATTAATTTTACACGTGCTAATTGAAGCAAATTATAATTGTATGATCTGACTCTGCAATGACTTATTACAACCGGTAAAATAGTCTGTAAAATAGAAATTGCATTATTAAGAACTGTTTTTGCAAGGGGTTGAGCAAATGACGTTTTAACTTATGTAAATGAAGAGGGATTAGCTGATTATAATAAACTTTAAAAATGTTTTTAGGTAAATTTCAACCAACTCTCAGAGAAATCGTCGATAATATCCTCGACGTTCATAGTGCAATAAACGAATCGCATATTCAGTTCATATCATGATTAACTGCAAAATTGAATTTTAAAGTTATGAGGTTTAATTGTCGCAGATACGTTATATGAAATTTTAAAACTAAACAACAGATGTTCGCGAGGAGAAAATCTGGTTTAAGCAAGTTCAATTAAGACGAAATGTGATTTATATTATTAATCGCATGGGAAATCATTACCTAGAATAAATAATTTTTAAGATTCATTTTAAAAAATCAAAAGTACTAATGTTCAGAAATAAATGGAACAAAATGATTGTTTCCAGAAGAATAAAATAAGAGCTGAGCACATACGACATTGACACCAGAGGAATCACATTGTCTGCAGTGTCAAACAATTAATTTTGCTTCATGACGTTAAAGGGTTAAAAAAACACGAAACGAATTAAGAAACGGAAAGGGGAAAAAATTCATCATTAATAATGTCATTTTCATTCGAAATTTGTAAGCGGACATCTTCATAAATGATAAAAAAAATAAAAGCAATTTTTGATTTACACAACTCACTTTACTCCAATAAATCCATTGCCAATTAAACATAAGACATCAATTGAAGGTAAAATTGCGCTGAGTTCTTGTATTGATGAATAAAACGATGCAAATATTTCTAGTCTATATCCAGCTCAAAATTCTTCCAAGTTAGAAAACATAGTAGCAGCTGTAAATAAATTGTCTGTTCCTTTCAATTTATTTATTCTCGACTACTTAAAGTAAGTAAAGAAGAAAATATAAAATATTTCCTACAACCGAAACTAAATTAGATAATGAAAGTGATCTTTTTAGGAGAGTGTTATTGATTAACGGCCGCATGTACAAATCACAGTTAAACAAGAATTGAGAAAAAAAATCGAGTTAAGTCAAGAAACGTTATTCACCATCACAAAAACAGCGAGTAATTCGCCAATTTCTTAGTCAAGGTTAATCCTATGATTTCGGGGGGTCAATTCAGAGATAGCTATAATAACAATGGCGGATTTGTGCAATGAGTTTGTTGACTATGATGTTCAAGATTTACAAAATCTTGAACTATTCGAAAGAAGGTCAATATAGCAAATGTAATAAAGGATTGTGAATTAAATTTATTACATGTTAACGATGTGAATATTCGAACTAATTTTTCGTTTAATAATTATAAACAATAAATAAAGGCGAATTTAAAAATGAATATTGCGTTAAAAATGACACATTTTGATATCACAACTATCTCGAAGATTATTTTTCATGGAACAAAAATCTTGGGTAAACAAGAGTTATGAGTGGGACCACCATCACCATACACACAAAGTTTTATTGGGATCATTCTCGGATTATCGTTGTAGGCAATGGATTCTAGTCCTATCTTCGAGAGTTTATTGCTCTTGGTAAGATGAGCGGACGATCCCTCATCAAACTAATTCTTAAGAACAGGCCTTTCTAGAGAGCAAGTGAACGAAGACTATGGAAAAAAAGAGCGAAATTTCTCTGAATCTTCACCGCTGCCATGAAATCGGTTACTTCATTGCTCTTGCTCAAGCAATCAACGTTTCTCGTCATGACATTCAAAAATTCACATTCTGGCCCAATCGCCCTTTGCTCTTTCGATTTCAGTTTTATCAAAAGTATTAATACTCATTTTTCTGTAATCAGAAATACCGGTATTTTCTGGAATAATTATCTTTATAAAAGATAAGTACAACCTTCTGTCATTATATAATGATAAGGTTGTTCCCAGTTTTCGTGAAAAACATACAGGGCAAAATATTAAAATTTGGATATTCTATACCTTAAAAAATTCCATATAGACAATAAAATTACAGCAATTATAACAGGCAATGCTACACATATAAAACTAGCTACATCCTTTTTAAATGTACAATATTTGCCTTGTTTTGCCCACACTTTAAATTTGACTGTCAAAAATCCCATAAAATTTTCAATTGAAAAAGCAATTGATCAAGTAAAACAGATAAAAAAAAAGTTTTAATCATTCAAGCATGTTATTCAAAATGGAGGGGGAAAGAACTAAAGTTAAAACAAGATGTTTTTACCCGTTGGAATTCTAAATATTAAAAATATTTTTTTAAAACAGGTATTTTCTCTAGCAAAGTTAGGTGTTAAAAATTTTAAATTCACAGATTCTGATTGGAAAATAATTCAAAATTTAATTCATATTTTAAAATTTTTGATGAGGTACCCTTAAAAGTTTCTTCAGAGACTTTCAGAGAGTTACTATCTTAGAGCGATGCGTTTCTTTCTAAGATAGTAACTCTGATTAAATTAATGGTGTAGAAGGTAAAGAATTACATAAAATTACACTGTCAACTAAAAAGTTATAAAGGTAAAGAATTACATAGCCAATTAAAAAATTAGTAAATGAATTGTTGAAAAGGTTGTCAGTGCAGTTGGGACTGATTTCTCACAATGAACAATTTTCAAGATCATAGGAAGTTCAAGGAATATTATAATGATATATAGAATTAAATTCGCAACAAAAGGTAATAGCTTCTACTGATATCCCTTTATATATGAATGCATATTCTAATACAATTTGGAAGGAATTTGATGAAACTATCATCAAATTATAAAGTATACGATTCCTAATCGGCTTCAGTTATTAAATTAGATAAATATTTACAAAGAACCTTACTTACTAAGAAACGAAAAGAACTTTTAATATGGTGGGAATCAAATTCTATGTGCTGTATCAATTATTTTGAAAAAGGTTGAGCATCCCTGCCGTTGGAACGAGTTTTAAAAAAAAAAAAAAGAACAAAAGAAAAAAAAAAACAGGACAAATATGCACTTAAAAAAAAAAGACTTTCTTCTAAGAAAATATGTATTATTTTTAAATCTAAATTAAGACTATTATATGGTAATAATAAAAACTAAGAAATTTTATTATTTTCAAGAAACCTTTGTGTATATATGTAAATTTTTTGAATTAAACGTTATTTGTATAATTTTGAATCATAATGGCAACTATGTCATAGTTATATATAATATTATATTATATATTATTATATAATAGCATTAATTTATACTAATATTAATTTTTAATGTATTTAATAATTTATCTTAGACTCACGCGTTTTTATTTGTATTCATCTATTTGCAATTTAATTCTTAGTTAAAAATAAAATTTAGTATTCAAGGATTATTTTTAATTTTTCACTGAGGAGTGAAGTCGTGAGTCAAGAAAAAGGCTGGTTCCATTCAGTGAATGAGCGTTTAAATTACATCCCCAAAATGAATGGTTTTCTTTATCTTTAGTTCAAGCTTAGGATAAACTTCTCTGAGAAATTTTACAAATGCATTTTTAAATCGTTTAATAATTCAACTCTAATTCAAATTAAATGTTATGGTATTATTTTTTCAGATATCTTTACTTTTTTTTTTTTAACGGGATCACTAAGACACTTTTTCCAAAAAATATTCCATTAGAATAAAATTCTATAGGAAATAATTTTTCATTATTTCGATAAGGGAATAATAATTCTCAACCCACTTCGAATTATAGCAATAAATTTTCATTTTAATTCCAGATAACTTTAAGGAAATTTTTATTTAAAAAAATGACCACATGACTGCATATTCCAAGACAGTCATACATAAGAAAAATGGATAGAAGAGAGGATGATCAATATAGTTATGATACAATTTATCTTAGTATCTCATCCAAAATAGTAATAAATTTCTGGCTAATCATTAAAATAGATATGGGTTTCATATAAATACTACGACTAACAGAATTTCTAAAATATCAAAACAGTATATGTCAGCTCCATGAATTAATTTTAATATAGAAATCTTAATTTATCAATAATTTGCTTTCTTTTTTTCAAATAGCAGATATTATTATACAAATATATTTATCAACATTAACATGTCACATAGTTGAGGCTTGTGCATCCCCTATTTTAACAATAAAATGCTAATATCTTCTTGAATAGTTATTTCAAGTGTAAATTGAAAGAAGCAAATTTAAAATTATGATCAGATCATGAAAGAGTATTTTGGTCTAATTTTATCACATATAAACCATAGAAAAAAATATGCTGCAATATTTTTGAATAAAGCCTGCTTTCTACAGCCAAATCTACTGAATACAGACAACCATCTAATGATTTTGAGCTACAATAGAATGATGAAGTCAACAGCTGGCCTGAAAACCTCTTCTCCACAGTGTTTAAGTGAGGAATATTGGGCTCTTCAAATTTTTAATATTCATAGGCATATTTAGCACAACTGTTATTAACTGAACCCAATATCACCCAGTCACAAAAACAATGTCTTCCAACATCAAAACATCAGAGTACTATTTTTAAAAATGTAAGGAATGAATAAAATAAAACAAACACTGAGAAAGTAATATTTAAATTATTTAATTTAGTTCATAAAAGAGAATATTATTCTAAAAATTGTAGAAAAAAAGTAAAATTGATATTGCTTTATATCAGTTCATCTAAAAAAGTAATTTTAATTTTTAATGACAACATCAAGGTTAATATTGTGAGGTAAACAAATCATAAGAGATAGATGAAAACATGAATGGAGTACATGAAATTTTACTTTATTTGACTGGCATAAAATTTTTTAGAGTTCTTTAACTCAGTTTAAGAAAGAATACTTTTAAAGTGTGGTATTAACTTTGGGTACCATCCTTTATGTACCAGTGTGGTAATCCAAAAATTAATACAAATTTGATTACAACGTAATATAAAGAAAGAAACACAACACCCATCGAGATTCAAGTGCTTTATTCAGGCTTGAGTGATAATTTCAAAACAAACAATTATAAAAAATGCAACTACTGATTACATTTCTAAAACTTAGAATGAAGAACAAATGATTTCTATCACATTAACATTTCAAATGAAACAGCATACTTGAGTGTTCTAATAAATTTTCACATCATACCTCAAAAAACTCAATAATCACTAAAAATGCAAATAGAATAAAATTTTATACATATCACATATAGTTTTCAATTTTCCAAAAGATAAAAGTAAATAATGAATGAAGCTAAATGATAAATCATATCTAATAGGAAATTAAGTATCTTAAAAAAATGTGTATAAAATGCAAAAAATAAAAATTTCAGATTTTAAACAGAGATATAAAATCAAAATATTTTAAACTATATAGTAAATATAAATTAAAATTAATCTGAATTGAATGCACTTTAAAGCTCAGAAATTTTTTTATATATTTAATTAAAGGAAATGGAAAATTAACAGTTTTTAAAATGATTTTATAAATATACAAAATATTTAGAGATTTTCTTTTCTTGAAAAAAGTTAGTATATTATTTACCTTGAAAATTAAAAACTTTTAATAACTTACATAACAATTTCAGATGTGTATTTATTATTTACTTGTTGTTTACATATTTTGACATTTTGCTTTAAAATATTGAGCTCAATTTTCAAATAAAAATTTTCTGATTAAAGTCAAGCTCAATCATATATAATTTTGTAACAAAAATTTCACACTGCAAATCTACAGTTTTGATTCAATTATTTTGATTTACCAATATTTTAAGAATCAGAGCTAGACAAATATCAAACTTTAGAGCATTATTCTGTAAAGAGTGTGATCACACAAAAGACAACTATTTTTAATATTTACTCATACAACAAATTTCCTGAAACACTTACTGATTTATTATTTTTAAATCAAACCACTCAATGATTTTAAGCAACAATGAAATAAATAAATCATGTATAAAATTATATATTAATGGGTTTAGAGCTAATGTAAATGTTTCTTGAACAGAAATGTGAAACTTAATGGTTAGAAAAAACATTCAATCTCAAAAGATTAAATTGTTATGTGCATAGAAAACATTTTGAAATTATTATTTAGAAAATAAGCTTTAAAAAATCCAAAAAAGTTTTGAATATATTTATAATGCAAAAAATTAATTTTAAAAAAGACAAAAAAAAATTAAGTTGCTAGTTACCAGAATGCTGCAGCAATAAAGTGATGTTCGATCCAAAATATGCAGTACTCCTAATAAGTGTAAGAGTCCCAGCATAAACAAAATGAAACATAAAAAAATTCTACTATTTAGCTCAACTATATCATTGCTTATGAGTTTGAGTACAAAAATTAATTTCCCAAATAGGTTTAGATTTTTTTTAAAAATGCATAATTTATAAATTGCTAATTTGCATCATAGAAACCTATTTCTTTTCTACTATTATTTTCATATAATGTACTGAGTACCACCACAAATTATTTTAAAAGGATTAAATAAATATTGATTGATATCAGTTCCCATTAATATTGTGAACAAACTTATTTTTTAAGCTTGAGAAAGCCAAAACAGTTTACTGCATATTCACATTTAATAATAGCTCAATCAATATTTTAAAAATATTAAATTATATTACTTTTTTATATTTTAACGCTATTCATATTCATTTTATATTTATTGTTTAATTTAATAAGAATAAAATAATTATATTTTTTACAAGTTTAAGATTTATGAAAAGTAAATATATTAATAGATATCAAATTTAAAACAAGGAGCAAATTTTAAGATTTTTAATAAAGAAGTTATTAATACTTTTTAAATACAAAATAAAATGAAAGAATTAAATAATTTTTAAAACTCATATCAATTTATATCAGGTAACCTTTTATATAGTGGATATGAACTTCGATAAACATATTTTTTTTTTAATAAAAATTAAGATTTTTAGTATTAAAAATCTTTTTAAAATATAATTCTTATATATTAAGGAAAAACAGAATTTATAAAATAATTGGAAAATATTAATTCATATAATTATGTATAAACAATTATCAATGAAAAATAAATTTTATAACTTGCATTGAATGCAACAGGAATTATGTTACATACTGATATGTACACTTAAATGTTATTAGATAATTTTCCATTCCCTTTAGAGGCAATTAACATTGGTCACTTTTTCAGACATTCTTTTATATCATAACAAACATTCCTATTTAGAAAGTCTCATACATTTCTTAATGAAAACACTGAAATCTGTGAAGGCGATCCATAAACGGATTGAGGGCTGCTATAATTGTAATACATTTGATAAACTACACACGGTGAGGCAACAATGGATTTCACAGCGGTGGGAGTCGAAGGCAAAAGCTACCATTTAAATTTTATGGGTGAAAAACACTACACATGCGCAAGGTCATACAGAAGCTACTATGGTCCATTTTTATAGTAGGATAAGATGGCAGCACACAGATAAAAACCCACCATCTAATTGCAGCATTGTCATTCAGACAAAGATGAATAGACAGGTAAGAGGTTTTTCTAAGTGCAATATTTTGTGATCACAGCACACTTAGCTATACACATATTATGCATAAATGAAATGTTTCACTTTTTCACACACATGAAAACTTTACAGAGGAATGATATTATTCTCAAATTTACAATAAAAGCGAAAAGCATTTAAACTTTTTAAAACTTCCAAACGCAACAAAACATACTATACATTTCTTACACAAATAAACAAAAAATAATATACAGGAAATAAAAAATACTTTGTATAAACATTTACAAATGCAAACTAAGTATATCAATAGGAAATGTTTCTTTTTCGAGTTCTTTCCTTCCCATTTTTTAAAGATTTTAAATAATAACTTCAAGAGATGCCAATTACATAAACAAAGCTGGAACAAGAAGGTTTATTCAATGTTCAGGAATAAGGCAATAATCCAACAGTTTCTTTACTCATAAGAAGTAAAAGTAACCACTGGTGTTTCACTTCAAGAAAGCAGTAGTGCTTCTATACTGAATCAGGTGTTAGAATACCTTTTACCTAGAAAAAAATATAAAATTTATAAATTTTAATAAGTACTTAAAAATGTGTTTAAAAATTTTACAGTTAAATTTGTTATAAATTTTAATAGTTAAATATGGCACACAAAATAATTTGCTATAATTTTTATTTATCATGAAATTCTCTCAAATTAAAGGCAATAAATCTTTATTTTTTTTAAAAATAAATATTTATATTTGATGCTTATGTTGTAGTTCTTAACATTGAAGTTCACATAAAAGTCATATTTTCAATGACTTCCCAAGATAGATTCTTTTCATCTAAAGCATTTGATTTTGTTTAATAAATTACATTTTGGAACATTTTTTTAAAAAATGAATTTAAAATCATTAATAGCACAAGCAATAATTAGATAGAGAGTATGAAATTTAAATTGTAATACATGGCTGTCCTTATGACAAAAAAACTTAAAATAACTTTGATAACCAAAGATTATTATTATTTGAAATTTTTAAAAATTTGTTTAATTCTTTATTCATTGTCATTTTGCGAAATGACAAATTTGAAGAGTGCAGAAAAAAATTTGAAATATCATATGTTAATTTTGTATTTAATTTATAAAATAACAAAAGAAGTTTTAACTAAAATTGATCTGATGAAGTTTATATCTATTTCAAGAATAATATCAAAAGCACTTTTGATTGAACTGAAATAAAACTATATTATTCACCATTTTTCATTACAGTAATAATTGGAAAAAGGAGTACATAGTGACTGAAAGCATACGCAATTTTATCAAAGCTGAAAAGTCAATTCATAAAAACAACTAATATTAAAAAAATCATGAAAAAACCCATAATTTTACTTAAAAATGTATTGATTGAAAAAGAAACAAAAAACCTTATTTGGTTTAAAAACAAAACAATGAAAAAAATTAAGCAACTTACATCAAAATAACTTTGCTATGTTTTAATCAGAAACAAACTACATGTCTCTGTTTGCAGACCTTGCTCTGGCACCAGTTTTCTGTACAGGAATCATTGATTTAGGTTTCGAAAATTTGAGGGTAGGTATTTGAGACCTCTTCTTCTCACTGGCTTCATTTGGAACTTGTGAAGAGGCCACAACATCAGGCGCTACAACTTTCACCTCTCCACTGTACAAGTTTGCTTTAGCATTGCTTCTTCGACTAGGGGGAGTTTGACTAAACATTTTGGTAGGTGTTTTAGGAACAGTACTGTCTTTTGACAAGTGTGAAGACCTTGGAGGTGATATCTCAGCCTTTTTCTTTGATTTTGAAGAGCTTGAAATGGTAGGTCTGGTCGCTGTTGCTTTTGGAGATGGTGTTTTATTTACAGCTGGTTTATTTATTCCATGACTAATCTTTTCCCATTTTTGGCGAAGCATTTTAAATTGCTGTCCTTCTTTCACATCAACATTAGGTGATTCATCATTTGTAGCAGCTGGAGAAGTATGGTTTAAATGTTCAATTTGGGAGCTACAGCCACTATCAGTGCTGGAGCAGAGTGAGAAATATGGTACTTCTCTTCTGCTAATAAGATCAACTTCTCGAGGGAGTAGGGTATCTCTGAGATAGTTAGTCGGTGCTCCATTACGGCCACTTTGACTCTTTTCTTTCTTGCTATGAGCAGTAATATTAAATTCCTCTGCAAATTTTGCATTTGGGAAAGGATTAATGGTTATTCCAGGCCAAACTTGATTCTCATTACATTCTTCAGCATCACCCCGAATATTCATCTGATTATTACATGGGGAGAGGTTGCGGCTATTTTTGTTCTTAAGGCTGAAATCATTTATTTTGTTCCCTACTGTTTGCTTACAAGGTGAAAACTGCAAATTCAGATCCATCACATTTTTATCATCATTTTCTTTTGATTCTTTAGGCTCATTTTGAAATTCGGAACCAGGTGGTCGGAAATTTCCCATATCATATTTTTTCCAGTTATCTCCTGATGTTAACTTGGTTTCAAAAGTTATGTCCAAGTTGAACGACAAGTTTGAGAGAGGACTCACAAGTTCTTTCAGCTCATGCCGCAGATGAACTGCTGCTGGAAGAGCAAGTAAACTTAGAAGTGCGGTAGGATGATAGTGATGGCAAATCAGGCTTTGACAAGCACACAAGTGCCCTAGCCACCATTCAAAACATCCAAGACTGAAACAGAAACAAAAAAATTAATATTTAATCAAAACAGAATAAATTAGTATTTCAAAAAATCCTTACAGGAAAATAATATCACTTGCTCTAATATAATAAAAACATAAAACCATTATTTAAAAGTTAATAAAATAATAAATTTTTACAATCCATATTTTTGTTTTTGTACAAATTAAAAATTTTTTTTTAAAAAAAGAGATAAAATAATAGCATAAGAAAATTAAAATTTGCAAAAGTGTAATTGAATTTAAAGTAATTTGGCTGTTATACATCAATTTTAAAAATACCCATGAGAATACCGTATCTTGATTCATGTCAATAATCAATAGTATCAAAATTTTAATCAATTATTACTTGATTAAATATAATATTTTACCAATTAAATTTTATTAACTTATATTAGCCATTATGCTTTGTTTTTAACTTAAACAATTATTAACCACTAAGCCTTATTTATAATACCAAAATCATTGAAAATCTTTAGATAAAAAAAACATATAAATGTAAATTATATTTTTTTTACTTATAGACTTAAACAATAGAATGCCATAAAAAAAAGAGAAAAATCAAAAGGTAAATTAAAAAGCAATGCTATAAGCAAATATTGTTTACTTATTTTTAAAGAATGTTTATATTAATTTTTCAAAACTTTCACAGCATTTGATTAAACTCAATAATTTTTTATAACAAACACTCTATCAATTGAACTTTTTTCATACGTTAATAATAATAGTTCACATTGAATGACAAAAAGTAGCTTTCTTTCTTGCTCTAATATCGAATTTTTAATTCTGTCTAATTCAATTAGAATAAATAAAAGAATTAAGAAAAAGTTACTCCTTAATTTTAAAATTTCCAGAAAAAATTACTAAAACTTTATGGAAGTTTTAAAAAGATTTTTCAATGAATGTAATTTCATTATAAATAAATTTCCAAATAAAATCTAAAGACACCTAACAAATAAGATATAACAAATTTAATTTTTTAAAATTTTAATAATAAGTCAATAATTTAAAGAATCTTAGTTAAAAAAAATTTGGCAATCAGAACCTGTACTAAAGGCAGTTTCCTAATCAATAAATGGTATCTTTCCATTGACCAGCAATTTACTTTAACATTATTAACAACAAAATAATTTAAAAATATTTTTTCTATTTTAAAAAATATTTACTACATAATGTTATTTCTTCATTTTAAAATTATCTTCATTTTAAAATTAAATTTCTCAAACTCTAACATAAATCTTCAAAATTTTATATTTTAAGTTTGATTTGTGTCTGTTCTCTAAGGTCACTTTCTGTATGAGAATATAAGACCAAGATCTTAAGTTTGAGATGGGTTTTAAATCACCAGAAATATCCATGTCCTAGATAAGTATAAAACTTTTTACACATTAGGATGTCTAAAAAATTAAAAAAATTTTCAAATAATTTATTTATCATTTTCCCTTTAAAATAATAATCAAATATAAGCAATATATAATTAATAAATCTTTCATTGATAAAAAGATTGCTAAACCAAAGAATTTGTGAATAGTTGTAATGTAATTTGGAAACCTTTTCAGCACTTAAGCCTTTTTAAATCTACTATTTACATAACATTATATATATATATATATATATATATATATATATATAT
>JAPDSC010133171.1:0-23689 GCA_026290005.1 Latrodectus geometricus
TTTATATATATATATATAATGTTTGTATGTCAAATTGCTTGCATAAATTAAAATATTTGGCTTAAAATACTTGTATGAATTAACATAAAAATATTAAAAATTGACACTTGCCTTCTTTAAAAATGAATCCATAGATATGTTTGCCAAGTATCATCTTTTTGTGGCTAAAAATCAGTGTCAAATAAGTCAAAAGGTATTAAAAATCCGAATGAATTGTATTTGTTTTGAAACATGTATAAAAATAATACAATAAATTATATTATAAAATATTAAATATAAAATATTATTAATATTTTAATAATATTTTTTATTTAAATTTGTTTTGTCAGGTAGTGAAATTTAACAATTTAATTATATTAAGGTTTATAGTCAGTTCATGAATGGCTGTTGTTCATCCATTGGCACTGTTTTCGGTTACAGGAGATAGCGATTTGCTTCATAGCTGAAGTAACTAATTGCGGCTTTGATATTGATATTAAATGAATGATTAGACTTGTCAACTACATTTAAATGATTAAACATTAATATAAAACAAATGTTTTTACTAGTTAGCATAAATTGCATTCTGCTATGCAATTTTTTTAAATATACAGTTGATAAATTCTTAACTTAAAATTGTATCTGCCAAATTGATAATAAATCAAACATATCCGCTTCGCAGTCAAAATAATAAATTTAAGGATAAAATGTTTCTTTAAAGTATTAATTTTTAAAAATATTTAAAATTTCAATATTTACCATTAATTTACTTGTAAATAAAATCGATGAATAAGCTTTTTGGAATTATGAACAATTACGACTTTCCTTATTAAAGTTCATGCCATAATGTTTGAAAAACATATTTTAATGCTACAGGTAATACTTCATTTTTAATAATAAATATATAGTTACTTATAACTAAATTAAACGGAAGCTTCGAAGAGCATCTCACACTTAGTTATGTGCACTGAATATATAATGCGTGTTAATATTTCAAGAAAATTCTTCTAGAAAAAATTGTAAATGCTTAATATGATGTTCCCTAAGTCTATTCCTAGATTTATATTTTCCGATGCTGCTTCCCTGTAAAATTTTTACTTAGTATCACATTAAATCAAATTTAAATTCTTTTATAATATTGAAACTGTTTTCATAAATTTTATTAATTTATTACAAGGCTCTTTTCATTTTAATGATAATATATTATAGGATATAATATTAAGTTATTCATTATGTGTCTTGTAATAGGTGTCATTGATCAAGAAACATTTCCTTTAATAAATTATTTTTCATTGTAATAAGATGAATAACTTTAAGTACATATTTAACTGGAATGTAAAATTCATATTTTTTATGATAACGTCTCTTATTTTTAGTAGAAACAAAAATTTTTAATCAATGAATTTATGTACAAAGGTTTAAAGTACATATAATAATACCCTTATTTCTGAAAAATACGACTTTAAAAAGCACCTTTTAGCATTTAATAAATTTTAATTTTTGTTTGTCTCAAAATCTTTTAATTATGAAAAAATAGATTTTTTATAAATTATGCAAATACTATTTTACTATCATAAGAATATTTGTGAATTGAAAATATTTACTAGATTATAATAATTTGTAATAAATGCAGAAGGACTTCTTTAAATTTAAAGCTCATGAAATATTCTATAAAAATAAAAGTACTGTTACGTATATCTATACACATTAATATTCAGATATTTTATCAACTAGGTAGCACAAATATATTAAATATATTTTTACCATTGCAAAATAAATATAACATGATATTGATGTAATTGATTGACTATAACTGAAAGTCTATTATACATGTGACAATTAATATAGAGAAATGCAATAAAATGTAAATAAATATTTAAACTATTTAATAAATAAGATATTTGCATACAAGTTTTGTCTACTTACATACGTGAGCAATATTGACAAAAAACTCACTAGTTTTTACAAGATAGTTTCACGAAAAGTTTTTTTTATTCCTTTATGAGAGTCTTAATTTCTGATAAAATATATACCTAATGTATATTCATCATTAATAAAATTTACTAAGGAGGAGGATTATTCTGTAAACACACAGTGTATCTGATACAAGTGACTCTATTTGTCATGTGTTTCAAGAAAAGACTGCTTTTATGAATCATCATTTAAAGAAAAATAATGATAATGCATTTGCAATTAGGGAATATGTCGTAATTAATGTATATGTTCGTAATTTCTTAATGATTATATTTCACTCATTATCAATAATTCATTAAATAAATTATCCTGGTTAATATCTATAGTTCTTTTCCAGATTTTATGACGTAGTTATGCAATCACGCAACATAGAACCATTCATTTTACGCGTTGCATTTTGTATGAAAGTAGTAGTTCCACGGTTTTGAAGATATTCAATCATTATTTGATTAAGCAGGTGTACCTCACATGGTATGTATGGGGCAGAGAATATATGCTTGAAATTGTGATTGTCTTAGCATCCACATAAGACAGCTAGATTGCTCAAGAAGTCCTAAAATATACTGGCCTTTCATTATTCAATTTTTTTTGTGCATGGGAACAATAATGCATATTACCAATTTTCAGTCTTCATGTGTGTGACAATTCAGCATGGTCTATCAAAGTAGAGACGTTATTATGTAAATTTTAGCAGTAAGGTACACAGAAGAGATCCATCCGATTTATCTTTACACTATACGAATTCCAAAGATGATTGCACTCCAATAAACCTGAGTAATTAAATAACCAAATGTTAAAACCACATAAAAGAATATTATAGTTACAAATTTATAAAATAATATTCTATGTACAAATTATAAATGTACATCTATTATTTCTAAAAAAAATATATCCATTCTATAGCCAAAGTAGATGTGATATTCTATGATGTGACATTCATAGATTTTTGAGAATCACAATACACGCATTGAAATATTCCTCATTAGTGTACCCATTTTTACTATTAAACCACAGTTTTATTTCTTTTAACGAAAATATGGTGTTTTTAACGTTGTTTCAGGAAATAATATTAAATCATTGGTAAACAACAATAGATACTTGTTTCTGAGAAAAGCCTTTAGGAAATCTTTCTGGTTTTCACCACTTTCAAGATAACAAATAATTGTGCTTATAGGTAATATCTATATTGAAACCAATATGATGACAAATTTGATCGATATCTTACCTACAACTTTAACTACATATGTATTTGTGATATAGTAATTCTTACACTGAATGGGTTTACAATGAAGTAAACTTCTTACATAAAAGTGCTCTACCTTCAAATTTCAAGTTATGGTAGTTAGTATTTTAAACATTATTTGATTTTCCCTATAAATTTTACTTTTACAAGAAATTGCTAGTTTGAGTGTGCTTATGTCTTTTACAACTTGAAAATAAAAATTAGGGGGAAAGTAATTACTTACTCAAACAAGATAAAATAAAAAATGAAAACACTTGCAGCTGTGTTTATGTGCTGAAGTGTAAAGATTTGGATTCACTGAAATGTTTAGATATTTGTAAATGCAATCTTGTTCAAACTGAAAGCTGTGATGTGCTTCTTTGGAATAAGAATGCGTCATACACAAATGTCATATATGTATGGAAATACCCAGGCCATGTTGCAGATTAAGTTCAGTAACTGTTCCAAAACTTAAAGTAGGCATTCTGATGGCATACCCGTACAAATTTCATTCGGTACTCAATTGTTACTTTTACTCTGAAACAGAATAACCTAGTGGTTACATTAAAAGCTGAAATTTACAGTAAGAAATTTTAATACTGATAGATTATTTAACCTTGTAAAAGGTCAGGTTGACATTGATATTGGAGATCGCATGTGGTCTTTGAATTACTCTAATCAGTTTTTTTTTTAAAATTGAGCTATGCATTTAAAAAATTATTTTTATAAACAATGCTTGCCCTGCGCAGTTGTGAAACTATATATTTATTCAAAAGAAAAACATTTTTAATGTGTTTAACAAGATGTAACATTCATAAATGCTAAAAGCGGAGTTATGTTCTTTTATTAACGATTTTGAATCGACATACCTCTGGAAAACATAAAGAGAAGGATTTTTGTAAGTCAAATTAATGCACTTTGTGCAAAAAAATTATAGTTTTATTATTCTTAAATCCTGGACACATAAGCTATTGGCCTGTGTCAAATTTTGGACCTTTTGTTGGAAACTGAATCTTTTCTGGACCACCGAAATTTGTGTCTATAATTTTCTACAGAATTCTCTAGAAAGTATTTACATAATCATTGTCGTCATATGTAGCTATATTAATGTTTTGTTCTTAGTGAATTTTCTTTTATTTGCATGTCGGTTTTGCAGAGTTTATTGCAGACATTAAAATATATCTGATATTTATTCTTTTGGTTCTATGTGCAATAAAAGCAACCATTGGTCATACGTTTGTTTCTTGAATTGTAGGACACACTTGGTCATCAAATGGAGCTACTTATAGAAGAAAGTTAGAAAGAATGCAGTCACCCTGTTAGCAAATGAATATCAAAAAACAATTGGTGCAAACGTGGATATAAAAGCAGATGAAAATAACACTCCCCATTCCAGCTGAGTCAGACAGGAGGATTCCTTCTTCCTCCTGAAAGACAGATGGATAGGATGACTGATTACAGATAAATTGTTTCCCAAGTTTGTTCATTTTTGAAGCATGACGTGACTGTGGGCACACAGGACTTGACTAAGTGGTCAAGACTTACGGGTGGATTTTCATGGATATATGTATTTATTTATTTGGTGGTAGTAAAAATAAATCTCATGTCTTCATTGAAGTACGTTTACCTGATAAATGCCTATAAAGTAAATAAAAAATTATACCCCATAATCATTCAAAAATTACTGGGGTTGTTCTTCATAATTAGAGGACTGAATTAGATCTTCTCACTGCAGAACATAATCCTGAAAATTTTTCTACAGTCAGTGATGTTGAAGTATTGCAGTTTATTCTTGCTTTCAAAAGAATTCGTAAACAAGGATAATAAAAAATGATCGATAAAAATATCTTTTAATTTAACCTTGCAAATTCTATTTTAATCTTGAGTTATTAGGGTAAAACTTTTGCATAAGGGAAATTGACTATTTTGTCTAGTTCCTAATGACTAATTAAACTGTCATTTGATAGCTTCAAAAATTGATGTTTTAGTAAATAACAACAAGGAACTTTTATTACATTTTCCTAATGAAAATTATACTTCCTTCTGGAATAAAATGTGGATATTTTATTTTTGAGCAAGATAAATTCCTTCTCATTAATCAATGAAAACATTACCTTTGAAAACATGTTATACAAACCCTAAAATTGGAAAGAAATGTCTTCTCTGAACTTAGGTAAAGAATTTAATGTAAGTATAATAATGTATAATAAAAAAAACTAAAATATTAATTTGAAGAGTTATTTCTAAGTGCGGTCATTGAATAAAATAAACGTTTACTTGAAAATTGCTAAAGATTTAATTTTATTCAAACTATATCTAAATTATATAATATTTTGGTAATATAGGGAGATTAAAATTTTTCCATCTTTTCTGCGAGTATCTCTATAAGGAGAGTTCATAAATTTGTTCTGTTTTAGACTTTATGTTTTAAAATCTTTATTATACTGAGATGAATTTTATCAGTTGCATCTTCATTTTGAATGTCCACATCAGCGTAAACGGCCTAACTGAAGAAAAACTTATATAATTAAAAATTTAAAGCAACCTTAAAATTATAAAATTTGGCAGAAATTCCACACTAGAACTGAAAGAGCCGTCGTGTTCATTCTCGAAAGGTAGTGAGTTCGATAAGGGTGGATAGGGCACATTAAATAAGTCGTGGTCACAATGTCCTCCACTTGTATATAATATAGTCACTATTGAAACTAATAGCATTTAATCAAAAAAAATGAATACATATTGCACAAGTCATATCTTTTTGCCTTAATATTCTATTTAATAATTCAAAAACTAATTATAATAATACTAAATTATTTGTTTACTTTAAACCCAATAATAGAAAAACTAAACATTATAAATGAGATTGTTAAAAATTAATAACATTTACAATTTACATAAATAATTTTGAATATTGAAATGATAAAATTTTTAAACTAGAAAATCATTTAGCAAATACTTATATCCGTTTTCAAAAATCTTTAGTTTAAATAAAAAACAATTTTCTTTCAAAATATTTCCGAATCTTTAATTTTAAAAATGAATAGTTTGAATTTAAATTTATGGCAAATTTCAATATAAATTAAGTTAAAATTCAATAAATAATATATTAAAACAGATTATTTTATTCTTTTTAATAACCCTTTATATAATGAAATAAAAGTTTTACAAATCTTAATCTTTAAGATTAAATAAAATATTACAAATCTTAATTAATAATATAAATAAAAAAATAATATAAATAAAATTATTACAAACCTTAATCTTTAATTAAATGAGATTGATATTAAGTATACTTTTAGTGATGACTTACTTTTTGGTAGTTATGACATTATTATAATTAAAAGATTATAATTACTGTAGTAATATAAATATTGGTAAGCAAAACAGTAATTGTTTAGATAAGGATTCTAAGTTCAGTAAATTTGTAGATTCTCTGTCATATTTAAAGGCAATGCTGATATTATATTTTTACAAAAAAGCAATCTATGTTTTAACTGATTTATGCATTTTATGTACTTAGAACATTTTAGAAATCCTTAGTTTTTCATTTTAAATCAGAGTTTACAGTTATATATATTATAGGTTTAATACAAAATTCTGTTATTTCAGTTGAAAAAGCTTAAGTTCCGTCTTATTTTAAGATATTTTTTCGAGCAGAACCAAAGTTATTCATGTGCTTAAACATATTTGTATGTATAGATAGTGCTTAACTAATGAATAATACCTAATACTTGATTTATTATTGTCTGTGACTATTTGTGGATTCAATTTCTGTATTTGTTATAATTTATTTGCTGGAATTTATATAATAAATCCGCATTTGTTTGATAAATTTGACGTTTTGATTACTGATTTTATTTTTTGTAGGGGATAAGTTTAAAAATATATTGGGATTTTTATAATTTTTTAAAAAAATTCTCTCATTTTCATGAACATTTCTATTCTGTTTTAGTTTATACTTAAAACTTTTAAACCAACGTTTTAATTATATCTAGCACTTTTTAACTATGTTTTCTATTTATTAAGGATGAAATGTTTCCATGTAACAAATTTCATATCAGATTTAAGTGTTATTGTTGAAATTTAATTAAATTTTATTTTACAAAATATTTAAGCGTTTCAAAAGGCTTTTCTGAAAGGAGAAAACCTCTTGCTTATTATTATTTTTTAAATTTTTTGTATATTATACGTTTCATTTATTAAAGATAAATTTTTTTAGCTATCTATCTGCACAAAAATCTTATTTATTTAAATTGGATGTGATTTAATTATGAAAATCATAACTTTCAAATTATATTTTATGAAGGATTTGAAATTGCTAGGAAATAAATAATTAAATGCTAACATTGGTTGATATAAGCCCAACTCTATGATATCAGAATGGAAATTTAAACAGAGGTTGTACGTATCTTTTTTAAGGAACTTCTATGAAAAATATAGTTAGAACAACATATACCATAATGATAACGTTTAATATATGAAGAAGAAAGCTTATATTATGAGTACAAGTTCCTTGTGTTTTAATTCATATTTTTGATTACATAAAAATATATCAATATAATTAACTGTTTTTATTTTTTTATTCAAACAAAGAATGTTTTAAAAATAAAGAGAATTCAAAACTGAGGTTCTTTAATCTTATAAGAATATCATTTTAACTTTTATTCAAAACAGTAATAAAATATAACTATTTTACTGATTTAGAAAAAGAATAATCATTTTTACATTTAATTATAATTTTTCACATAAAAATTAAGAGATATATCATTATAATTTCAAAATTTTCAATTGAACTGAAAGTAAAATATACACTACCAACTAGAAAATTAATGATTATAGAAATTGTATTAGATTAAATAATCCTTGAAAAAAATATATATAAGTAACAAAAAAATGAGAGAGAGACATTCTACTAAGAGATAAAAAAAAAGATTAAAAATGAAACATTAAGAGTAAATTGAAACTCTCTTTCATTCTGTTTATTCTATTTTAAAGTTAAATTTTCAATTGTATTAATATTTACATTTTGCTTAATATAAGGTAAAAAATGTCATTGTTCTTAAAGATTTTGAAACATACATTGTAAAATGATTTATCAAGTGAAAATGTATTTTATTAATTTAGATGTCACACATACATAAAAATATTACCTCATGAAAATCAATTTTTATAATTTCATAATTATTATATTCATAAATTTATTACCTTTCCTTATTAAAAGTTCTGAAACATGAATACTCTTACAAATGTTATTTTATTTATAAATTTATTTATCCTGTTTTTTTTTTGTATTCAGACTGAATGTGCAAAATTTTAAATATTCTATAAAATATTATATAGAACATTTACATTCACCATTTGTTTTTTAAATTTTTTTTGCACAATGTTTAATAGATAATTTTTAGTAAATATTCGCACTTTTCAATTCTGTGTTACTATTACAGAAATGTATATAAATTAGTTATATGTGACATCATTACGTAATTAATAACTCATACGTCACTTTTACACACGTGATATAAATCACCTTTTATCTAAGAAGTATTTGTTTCCAATATTTGTATTTCCGTAATACATAATTATGTTGCTTGCTATTTTTGTTACGAAATCTAGGTGCGATTAATTTTCGCTAATTAAGCTTGGCTCATAACTGACTGCAGTGGTGTTAATACGGAAATACCATAATTCGTTTTCCGTAATAACACAATATAAATGAATGAAATTATTTATATTGTATAAAAAATCTTTTCGTCACCATGCTTATTTTTGAGGAAATTGATATTTCCACTAATGTGGGTTTCTTTAAATATCATAATTTCCTCTATGGCATTTTGAGAAACGTTTAATTGTTGCAATAGAATATGGTAATGCTTAAGCTTTTAAAAGTTATTAATATTTGGGGGCACACATACAAAATGTGTGTGTGAGCTACCATTAAAAATAGCTTTGTTAAAAAAAGTCTGTTTTCTGCTTAAGCTTCTGCATCAAAACATATGATAATGTAACATTTGTAAAATATGATATGGTTGTAATTACATTAAAAATTAAAAGTGAAAAATTTGGTTTAATATTACAAAATTAATCTATCAATTTTGTTGGGGGAGGAGTTGAGTTAATATGTAAAACGTGAACTTTCAAAGTTATAATTTTTAACATGATTTGTTTGTCCTCCAAGTGAAATATTACTTCAGTGTGTGGCTGGTCAAATATCCTCTTCTAATTTTTTCCTGCTTCTAAATTGAGGCTAACTGGTAGTAAGATAATGCTCAAAATGTTACAAAAATGTTGCGTAAAGAAGTTTACACAATAATTTAGAATATAAATTATTTTAGTAAAGACAACACCTTTTCTCCTGGAAAAGTGTATTTCAATATAATAGTACTTTTCTAATGCAATTAATTTAATTGGTTGTCATCATATATTTTTAATTATTAAAAATAACATTTCAAAATTTTTGCATGTGTTGGCATCTAAACATAAAAATATTCATTAATTTTAACGTTAGTGAGCTTCAACTGAACAAATATTTTCACCTGAACCATATTTTTATGAAATGAATGCTTCATAACCTTACAAAAAATAATGTATTAATGTTTTGTAAAAAATAACATGAGCGCATTTTACACTCCTAATCATCCAATATTTATCAGATAAATAGAAGTTATTACCAAAGCATAATAGATATAATTTTATTGAATGCGATATTTTATGTTTATAAAATTTAATTCATATCACATTTAAGTTTATTAACATATACTTTAAATGTATATAATGTATTGAATATTAAGAAACGAAATTAATTGTTAATAAATATCTGAATGATAAAGCGAACTATTTAAAACATGCAATGATATACATTCATACAAATATATTTTCTTACTTATTACGGACACAATTGCAACAAAAACTAAGTATATATTTTTTTTTCTTAAGCAAATTACACTGTCTTAATGTCATGTGCTTATCATTTCCATAAAGTTAACTGTTAAAAATTAATTCTCGTAAAAGTTTGCAAAATTAAATCATATGTTGAGGTTTTATGACATAATTTTAAAATACATCATTATGCTGCGAAAAGCTACATTTTAATTTTTAAAAACAATGTAATATATAAATTATTGTAAACTCTTACTGCATTAGTTATATTAACAAATCTAATGCAGAATTAATTAATGTCAAATTCTAAATTGATGGGGTGTCCAACCCATTATTACCTCATTACTTGTTAATTAGTTTAATTAATTTAAAAAGAATTAAAATTTCTTAATTGAAAGAAGATCACCCCACATTTAAGAAATTTTATTTGGAATTTATAAAACGAATTGTATAGCAAAAAGATTCAGAAAAATTGAGAATTTGCATATTTGTTTCGATGTGCTAAGACAGTTGAATATACTATTGGTTTTCTTTTCGAATCATAATTCTCATTCTGAGATGAAATATCTGAAATAAGAAAAAATTCGAAGGAAGTAATATGGTCAACTTTGATAAAGTTCACTATAGCAGACACACGGTTATCAATGCAATGGAAAAAATTATGAATTAAACTAGCTTATTTAAATGCATTTTGTAACCATTAAATATTATAAGAGCTACCAAAAGTTTTAAAGACAAATTAATACATTCTTGTAGTATGTTTGACACGAGTAACACTAATTTATAATTAAGACAATCAAATAATTGAGACATTCAAATAACGTAACACGCGAGTGTTACGTAATTTGATTGATCTAATTTTCTTCCGATATAGAGGGAGGTTCTGCCTTCACATTTTTCTCATAATGTTTTGTTTTGAAAGAAATCATAATAAAAAGACGGTGCTAATTATGTCACACACCCAAGCATAATTTATAATCAACAATATTAATAACATTTACGATGTATTTGGGGAATTTTATGATTGAGAGGTTAAATTATTGATTATTTTTTTTATAAGGAAACATGAATTTTTTCAGTTTTCCAGGAAAAGCTTGTTAGCAATCAAATTTAATTTGAGGTGTACACCTTTGATATTATAACATTTCGAAAGACTCTAGATCCAGAAAAGAAAAGACTCCCTTTTTTTTAATACTTTAGAAAATATCTCATCACATCCTCACACTCTCTCAAATTATAATGAAAAGCATAATTCGTATCTCATATATGCTTTAAATGTCAAAATAAATTAATATTCTTATTATATCACCACAGAGTATGCTAAGACATGTTTTTTTTTCTATTTTTACAGCTTTTTCTTCCAATCTCTTTCTTTGTGTTATATTTATGTAAACAATTGTGTGCTTTGTTAGCGAATAAGCACTCTGTCCTGCAATGGTGGTCGTAATATTGTGTATAGTGTTGAGTACTTTTCAGTTACCTTGATTGATTTATGTAGATTAAACAACGGGAGTATATTTCTGAGAAGGGCCTCGCATTAACTAAAGAACTAGCCTTTAATTCCGCATTTTTTTGTTTTAATTGTGCACTGTTAATCAAAAAGATAGAAATTTCCTGAATTATCCTACCCATGTGTAACTTAATAATATTTGCATTATCTTTGCTTTTTTTATTTGGCTATAGAACAGCATCGATCATTTTTCTATTCTCAATAAGATGACTGTGTACTGGATTTTGGGGAAAAAGTTCCTTAATCTCGGATGCTAAGTTGGACTTCATTAGATTATATTTAAATGGTTAGTCAAACTGATAATATGAAAGTAGAATTATTATCTCTTAAATAATAGTGATTTATATTAACTCCAAAGTGAACGCACTTCAGTCAACAAACGTACTCACAGTTGTCACCTTGTAAATGCTGTGGCTAGACTTCCTTCAGTGTGCAAAAGAGATTACCAGGTCTTTTCTAAAAGATCTCTAAAGTCCTAGAGAAACATCTTTTAAACTTACACACTGACATTATGAGGATATGACATTCTTTATTGACAAATAGAAAACAGCTCTAAAAAAGAGTGTCATAACCTAAAACTTATTTTTCTATTTTACGAACTGTTTTACCAATACCTTCAAATTCATCAAACCAAGCATATACTGTACATGGCAGTCATATTTATAACAGACATTTCAACAAATTTATATGATATTATTATAAATTTATGACTATGAAAAAAATTGGTGTATAAAGTAATCTGTGAATTGCTTAACATTAAAATAAATTAAAGAAGTTTTTCACTTTAGCTCAACAAAGCTAACTAAAAATTTACATTGTATTTTATTAAAATATCCAGAAAATATTATCTTAATCAATTAATTCAAACTGAAATTCACAATCGAGTAAACTTAGTGAGACCACCATTTACTTTCAACGCTAAATAACCAAGCACAAAATGCAAGTGGAAGCAAAGTACAGTTGAGTTTAGGTAAACGGTGTGCAATAGAGGTGGAAAACGTTTCAATTGTTGTTGCAATGCAGGAATGAAACGATTTATTTGACTTTCAAAAGGGCATCAACATTTAGGCCTAGGGTGGAAGCATTTTGAAATGTCTAAGTTTGTGAACTGTTCCGTAGTAAAAGTATACCGTGCAGGGAAAATGGGACTATACGGAGATGCGTCAGGTCCAAAAGACGTACTACCTTTGAGCAACTGGCCACTCAGATGAACCAAGTAGCTACCAGCAGTGTCTCCCAAATTACTGTTCAGAGAACGTTGTTGCATTTGGGCTTCCAAAACAGATGCCTGTTTCATGCACCTATGCTGACTGCTGTTCATCGACGACAAAGTATAGAAGTTTTACCTGAATACCTCATCAGGAAGTACACTGAGCGGCAACAGGTAGCGTTTTTCAAGGATTCATGTTTTATGCTGAATCGCACAGAAGGGCATTGACATATACGACCTGAAAACTCTGAGAGCAAACACCCTGGAACAATCCAGGTTAGAGATAATAGCACTAAGCTCCGGGGAATGTCTTCTTGGCATTATATGGATTCACTCATCATTGTAGAAGCCATGATGGATCAATACAAGTAGTTAATTCTTAGGAACCTAATTGACTTTTTTCCTGTATGTCTCGCAGCAGTCCTCTCTGCGAAAGGTAATTATTCTGGCTTTTGACAGAGGTTCAAATTAATGTGAATGAAAGTGTATTAGTGGTCGAAACTTATACAACTGTACCTACTTCTAAGAGTAAAAAGACAAAATATAGCGCATTATGGTGAATTACGTTTAGCCAACAGTTGTGAAAGTAATACCATTAAGGTCATACTAATTGTGTCAGATAAATTTGGAAAACTATTGAAGACTTTTCTTTTGATACATCAAACCAAACAATTACTTGGTTTTTATTAATTTTCGGTTTTGCTTTACAAGGAAGTATTGATATTTACAAGTTTATAAAGTTAATGTAATTTCAACAAATTTGTGTGTTATTATTTGAAATATTTCAAGTGATGTGGAAGATAAATGCTTCAGAAATTAAAGAACAGAAGGAGTAAAGTGTATCCAATAAATAGTTGATAGATAAATAAGAGAAAATTAAAAAAAATATGTATGGTTAATATAAAGTTATTATTTTAAGAGAAATTTATTCATTCATTATGAATTAAGCAATAAATGTTTGGCAAAAATGTAGTTTGATCATTTAGAAATTTCTACAAATGGCTGGATTGCCAAAGATTATAAAGTAATAAATGACCAAAAACAAATGAAAGTTACTGAAGAATCTGTAAGAAATGAATATTATTTCAAGTCATATTCATGTGAATGATAATAATTTTGTGTGAAAGGATGTAGCAAAAAAAAAAAAAAATGAAGTTGAAAAATCCAAGAGTTAATTATACATGTAAAGGAAATGATAATAGAGAAAGAGAAGGGAAAATATATATTACCTCAGGTAAAATAAAGAGACCTATGCAAACATTGGTCAAAATTCTTGGGGTTGATTAATTTACAAGCTTCAATTATTTTTTGTTTTGCTAGAAAGTTTGTGTTGCAATTTTTGCTTCCTATTTACAATCACCATTTTGTTTAATTTTCATTTAAATTGAAGACAGTCATTTGAGCGCAATGTGTACCACGTGTACCACGAAATTCCAATGATCATACGTAGCATGAGATAGAATAGTTTTATTTTTCAGATGTGGTCCTTTCAATTATGATACAAAGATATTTTACTTCATTCTTTGTGTTTTATATGCATGTAAATATATGTGACTATTATATATGATAAACTTGTTCTGTACTGGCACTCGGTTTATTGTAATTTGTGGGGAGTTCTATTTCGCTGTCCTAATTAAATACATGTGCAGAGTGGTATTTATGGTGACTGCATGTTTGTATTAAGTGTTATACATGCACATTTGTGTCAGACATTTTATATTCTGGTGTATTAAGTAATTTTCATCTTTATTATAATGATTTAAGTAAAGTTAAAAATAGAGAATGCCTGAAATCACAATACTCTCATGTTTTTGTCAGAAATATTCTCTATATATTGTTTCCCGAATTTCTTTTCAGAATTGGCTGCACTCCAATATCCTAAGAAAGATAAACTCAGAGAAATTTCCAACACACATAAATCCATTACCCCAAAGAAAACAAAAATTATAAAATTATTACAGATGTCACCTCCATAGCTATTCATATACAGAGTGATTGTTTAAAATTTTTTAACAATTGTCAGTGAAGTGATTGTTGATTGGACAAGGAAATGACCTCTGATTGACCACGAAAGCTACTATTTGAAAAAAGCTAACTTCTATACTCCGTTGAAGATGACTCTTTCAATTAGATATGTGTTCGTCAATAGATCTTTAAAGGATTTTTCAATCCTTTAAAGATATATTGAGCATACATAAGAAAAATAAAAACAACTTTTAAATTCTCTTAAGAATCTTAACTTGTCCTACTCTTTAATAGGTAAATAATGAATTTTAATTTAGTGTAAAAGTATTCTTAAACGGCATTTTGTCGTCCATTAAGCCTTCATCGATGCTTGGGTACATGAAGTATATAAGTGGCTCTAAGAAGTTTCCAATTAGATCCACTTCTGTGCTCCATCATTTTTTTTGGCGGTTACTGCTTAATATCGGTCTTTATTCGTTTTAGTCTCCATGGGGAGACCTGTACTTCAACATCTATTGAAATTTCCATTATCTTGGACATGAAGTTGAAGCCTGAAGATGAAACAGTGTGATTCAGAGTTCCTTCGAAAATGACATCTGCGTAAGTCGGCATTTCAGGCAGCTGATATTTGTATCACTTAAAACATCATCCACATGCGCATCTGTGTCATACCTATTTGGTCGTAGCATTATTTTCCGTATGGAAAGGTTATGAACAAGTTTTCTTTTTTGCAACATATCCTTATATACCCATCTCTTTAGGATCTTGATATTGTGGCGTACGCTCGTCCTCATCAGGTTCCTTCCTGTAATTTGCATATAATGCTTGACCATATATGCATCACGCCAGAAAACGTTTTATCTAGATTACGTTAATGGAGTATCCTGCTGATTGTTATATTTAAAAGTAAATTATGTTTTAGAAAATAAACTATTCAGAGACTTTGCTTATCGAAATCAATCAATGAAGTATCACACAGACTGTTGATCACTAGAGTTAGATTGATAGGTATTGGCAACCATATAGAAGTGAATTGTACTCAAATATCAACTTACTTATATGATTTAAAAATATTAACAAAAGATATTTAGGTGATACCTAAGCATTATTTAAGCCATTTCTTAAAAAATGTGTTAATTACGAGCCAGCACGCGATTGGCACTAAATGTCAAAATTTTCCTTAAATGCCACATTACCCGCGTGAAATAAGAAAAAAATGAATTTAAATAAGAAAAATAAATGATAATACGACTTATTTTTTGTATAAATATGTAATACAAACAATTATGTTATAGGTGTGTCTTAGATCCAGTATTCCCTCCAGTAAATTCACAACGACTTTTTGTGCTTGTCCTTTTCCATCAGAATCATTCAACTTGATACCATATTTATGACGTTTATTTGGTATATACTGCTTAAATATAAGCCGTTCACGCTACAATACCATCGATTCATCTAAACTAATCTCTTACTTGGGTAGTGTATTTCAAATTCTCGTGTGTTAAACAAATTCACTATATGTCTTACTTTATACATTTGACTCCTGGAAGCTCTGTATTCTGATCTGTATTTTTTATGAATTGTATTACCCTTAATAACAACAAAAATCGATTCCTGCTCATATTTTCTGAAAATGGACGTAAATCAAATATAGTGAATCTGTTTCCCAGTAATCTTGTATACTGTTGATTTTTATAGTTCTCACATGTATGATTGATTCCATAAATACAAAGTGTCCCACCTTTGTGGTGTCCTTCCAAGCGCATTGATGCGAGAATGTTTCTTTTTGTCATGGTGAAAAAATACTTTATGAGCATAATCATTAGTTTCAGCAACTAATTTTTCAAAGATACCATCAGTAAAAAATGAAGAAAGAAATTTATATAGGATTGTGTTACTTCAAACAGGTTGGAACAAACACTCGAATTTTATGAAAGGAAATTTTTTTCAATTGTGTTGAATCATTTTTGCAAATAATGTTTCTTCTCATAGTTGAATCATCCAGCTAAACTGTAGCCTCTTGCACAAATCATTCTCAATCATCATCATAATCCGAAATATCAATGGTACTAGTCACAGGAACAAATTGTTCGCCACTGTCATAACTAAAATCACTCGGGTACTCATCCGATAACCAGTCAACAAATTTGCTACGTCATCATCCATAAGAGCCTTATAATATTTTACTCTTCGTTTTATCGCGCGCGAAGGCCCTGCACTATCATCTCTATAACTAATGCCAAAAAATTTGTTTGAAAAAATATAATGTGAAAACCATTATTTATAAGTAGTTTCTAATCAACCAATCCCTGCCAATATTAGGAGAAATGCTCTGAATGCAATGTCAAATGAAGTAAGAATGAATAATAAGTATAGAATTTTCATATGCTAGCGCGTGACTGGCTGACATTACCCCACATCATACATCGACGCGTTATTGGTCCCTTGCTGATAATATGTCACGCCCTGGCACGTGATTGGCAGTCAATGTAGTATTGTTGTTGTGGAACAATCATGCTTCTTTGTACCTAGCCCCAAGTTTGGCTTTATCAGTTAGAAGAAGTCGGGTAAGAGTCTTCGTAATTTAAAAGCTGGAATCAAGAAAAGGACTGCCCAATAAGTGGCCTGCCACCCCAGAGGTATTATTCCCCACGGAGAACAATGTGACTACAACATATTCAACGCGTGGCCCATCATCCATTATCGAATCCGACGGATCTTATTTGGGTCGAGGTTTGAGCTCACAACCTTCAGATTACGAGAACGAACGCCATAACCGACCAGACTAAAAGACACTTGATTGATTTTGATATTAATGATTGGACACTTTTGCATAGTGATATATCAAGTTTGAGAAAGTCCGTAATATTTTAAGTGATTTGCGAAATCAAATAAACAGTGAGATCTAATAGTATAAAACGCAAATAAAACGTAAAAAGAACGTAAATAGTGGAACAGTCTAAAGAAATAAGCATTTCTAAAAATATTAAAAAAATATGAAGTATAAAGTATTTGATTGTGAAATTCAATGAATGTATATTGATATTTCTATCGCAAATATTATATTTATAGCTTTTTTTACTTAATTTATATTTTTAATGAGATTTTTTGGGTTGTGGCAGAAAAAATTTATAAAAATATTTACTTGTATGTGTGTGTATCTAAGAAATTAACATGTATTTAGAATTCAATGTTTGTTAAAATATTTATGCAGTAACGGATCACTAATTTAGTTTTAAAACTCTCTGGAAGAGAGTAAGTAATTTAATTACATAGTTAGAAAGTAGTAAAGAAATATTTAAATTTACCACACTATTGCTTTAATACTATTTATTTTAATACGGTATAAAAATGGACTAAAGTTAATAATTTTAACACACATAAACAAAATTTAATATATATTTAAGTCAATGATAATTTAAAATTATATATATATTCAATTTTATTAAATCTCTTTTATATTACTTATATATACATAGTTTAACAGATGGCTTTTTCTATATACTTATACTTAATTCTTATTCGTCTAACACTTTGTTTAGATTTTGAAAAATCTTTTTTTTAATTATATTGTGATTACAGACTTGCTTTTTTTTGCAAATTCTTAAGCATTTTTAATATTTCATAATTTATATAGCTCCCTTGATTTTGTCTCTGAAAAATAAAGAACTTGGTATTTTTAATAATAAATTATATTTGTGTAAAGGATTCCTTTCTTGAAGAATTAGATTACTAATCATTTTAAGTGTTTATTTTGAATTGCATAATATAAAAAAATAAGTTATAGAATTTTTAGGTTATGATTATTTATTATATTTTGAACAAAAAACAACCATCAAAAATTAATATTTTAGTTTTCACAACATGTCATCATTTTTTTTGTAGAATCTGTAATTATATAATTACACTTCTATTTATTACATTTCTCTGTTTAGATATTAAAAATAATGAATATCTACAATTTCAATTATGAACGAATTCCCCTCCACACAATTTAGAAAATATTATTTTATAAGAAAACATATAGTTAATGACTCCTTGCAACAAAAAATATTTTTAATTCTAATAACTAAACTGTTCATAATATTTCATACCTTTTTTGGTTTACATTATAAACGAATAAAAACTTAGTTCTTTCAACAACAAACAACCTTACATAAAATGTTATATAATTCGGTTTAACTGAAGAATCACAAGAATATTTTGAGTATTAATTTTGAAATCGTGTGTGTACCACTGATAAAAAAGGGAAAAGAAAAATTTGCCATCAATTCATTGCATTTTCGTTGAGCATTATTTTTTTTAAAAATTTGACAAAAGTCAACTTTTTTTATTATATTTACTATTGTATTCATGTTTCTCAATATATGAAACTAAAATGATAACTAAATTCAAGTCAAATGAAAAAGGTTTGGTATAATCTGCTGATTTCTTCTTTTACATAATAATTTATTAAAGAAAAAAAATCATTTCTGTACAAAAAATATTTCCAATTTGTGTATTTCTTCTCTTCAATTTTAGAACTGAAGCTTTGAGGATGCTGACATAAAATCTTTATTTTGACAATAAATAAACACTTTTAAAGGAATGTTTGCTGTTATATTTAATAACTTTTAAAGGAAAATTTTATTTTTCATTTACTAAAACTTCAATTTTTTACAGCATGAGAAAATATAAACATTCAGTGATATCTTCTGTATTTTCAGATTGGTTAGATTATTTTAAGATATTTATTTAAAAATTGAGAAATAATTGTGAAATAATTAATACTTAGAATTAAATTAAATTATGAAACTCACTGTTAGTTTTGAGAAAACAAAATTTATATTTTATAAGTTTCCCCTTTAAAATTTACATGTAGCTGTTATATTTTTGAATTGCAATTTTCAATGTAATTTGATAATTACATATAATTGAAAATTTTCTTATAAAAAATTCAAAAAATGTTTCAGCAACATATTATGGAATAAAATGTGAAATATTTCTCTTATAAAGCTTTAAAAAAATTTTTGTAATAATTTCATGTTGTTAAAACTATTGACAATATAACATAAGAATGACGAATTCAAAAATATTTTGAAGTGTGTTCAAATTAATAGTTATTTACTGATCGTGATTATAAAAATCTTTTGAAGTTGTGACTAAGAAGCTAAAAACTTCAGATATATTAAAAACTGAAGTGTAAAGTAGTTATTAAAATATCCCCCCCCCCATTTCTCCAAAGTATTTTTAATATTATCTGTACTGTAGTGAAATGTTAAACAAGCATAAGTGCCAGTAATGACATCATAGACGAAAAGGACATTGAGGATAATTACGTTAGCTTAGCCATTGAGGAGCAAAAATTGATTTTTATAATAAAACAAAATGTTCAACAAAAATAAATTTATTAAATAAGAGGTTCAATAATATTAAGCTTTTGTATTAAATAAAAAAAAATTCTTAGAATTTAACATGATGGATAGAATAACTACTATTAAATTATTATTAATATTACATCGGAAATCAATAATTATTATTGAAGAATATCGTGTTATAAGATCATTAAAAACAGTGTGATGTTATTTATTCCAGAAAGATATTAAAACCAAAACTTTTTATGAAAACATGCATACTTAAAGTTAGTAAAACCAGAGAAATAGGTTCTATAATGAGAAAATTCTCATAGATTGTTAATACAGAAAAATTAAATTCTATAATAAAAGATTTTGGCCTATAAATTTGAATCGACTAATTTAAAATTATACGATTAGTCTTGATTACATTTTTAGATAACTTATTCGCTATCAATGAAAAGAAATTCAAATGTGATGCATCCATAAGTAAATGCCCACCATGTATTTTGCTTTCCGAAATAATTTTACATAGATTTCGAGGTATATTTACATCATAAGGGATAGACTGAAGATTTTCAAATACTCAAAGTGAAAGTAGAGTGTTTCAAGAGTACTTTCTATTTATGGGTTTTTCATTATTCAGTTTGGTCTGGAATTGGAACAGTCCAAACTGACTTCGAAGAGCTTTGGCTGATCGTTGGGTTACGGCGAGGAAAAGAATTTTTGTCATCTAAAGGAAATGGTGGAAGTTGCTGCAATGAACCTTTAATCATCTAATGAATATTTAACTTCTAGAATGAAATGGGTAATGAGAAGCATTTATGACTCCTAAGAACATTAACAAGGAAAACTCACAAGCTCGATGGATTGATGTGTATGTTTAAACAAAAAAAAATTATCATCGTTATGATATAGTGGCTGACCTTGAATCTCATTTTTTTTCTTAAGTGTTTTCGTGTCACTAGAATATCATAATAAACAATATCGTTTTAATAAATAATTAAATACTTTTAATATATGACGAATATTTGTTTTTTAAATATAATATGTGTCTTTCATTTCAATAGACTATTTGTTGGATTTCCTTATTCCATGCTATTTTGTAGTTATTCAGTTTTAAATTTAAACAGTCGATCCCTAAAGTGTGTTTGTAGAAATATTACTGCACACAGATTTGGTATTAATAAAAATAATTTTGAGTTTCACTCTTAAAGATGCTTGCCACAAATGTAGGTATTTCTCGAATTCAGGAAATTTTGCTCTTTCTGCCAATCAATCAATTATCACAACGTTAACTGGATCCTATATTTAGTTGAATTCAAGTGTGGGTAACAAATGAAATGAAACTTCATCGTGATCGCTATGAAGAGTGATTCAATCCATTTCATTAAGCCTCCAATATCTCTTACCCAGCATACATTATTCCATATCCATTGTATTATGGCATGGGTAGTGCATTCTACGCACGTCACCGAATACCGCTATTGCACTTGATACATAACCACTGACTGACGTTTTGGGAGAGAGATCACCGGAGACAAAGGACGTGCAGGAGCGCGCAACCTTCACACAAACATGAGGACGACGTGTTTATTTAATTGCGCGGATTCCTGCTGACAAGTTACACCGCGCTCTGTGAGAGCAAGATAAAGCGCTTACGCCGAAGCAGATGCCGCCGTCGGAGGTTGAAATCCTCTGACGATATTAGATCAGGACCTCAATTGAAATTACCCGTAATCATCACAAGAGTTTAAATGTTTAACATATTCCTATAAAACATTGAAATGGGTTTATGAAGTAATTAAATAGTCTTTACATGTATGATACTTAAACTACTTTAATGCATATAACTGACTGTCATGAAATTTCAAAATTATTCTAGCTTAAAAAAATTTAATTTCATAAGGAAAATAAATATTCTTTTCCCTGTGAGGAAGTTACATTTTAAGGTGCTTATATATAAAAATATATTACATTGTAAACTCAAAATCATTTGTAGGTGTGCTTTATTTTCATTTGTATTTAAATAAAAATAGCCTCAATTTATAACTCTATTTGTGTTTAAAAAATCATTTTTCCAATATTGCTATGACCAAAAATGTATTTGAATGCTGATGTTGGTTGTCTCGATTTCAATGTAGTTATGCAAACGTAAATGCACAATGAAAATGAATTGTAAGAATCATTGTGGTTTTGTGGTATATCGGGAATCTTTAGAAAATTACTCCCAGATTAATTTATTCATTATCACTGAAATATATTTTAATTCATTCATATTTAATATAACCATTAACATATAAGTAATCTATTAAAATATGTATCTATTATCATACATGGTATCAGATAGGAAGATATAAATTGTGCCTAATTTATCAAGATTGATAAAATGCATTAGATTCAAAATAACGAAGTGTTATTTTCTATACCCTCGGTCTTATTCTTCTTATTGAATAATGATGTTTTTTTCAGCATCATTATTCTGAAAAAATGTTGATTTTACCTGGATAAAAAAAGCTAAAAACATTTTTTGTCAGTCAGAAACTAAAAAGCCTTATAAAATTCAAATTCCTTAAATTTATTTCACTCAGTTTCATTGTTTCCATAGTCAGTTTTATTTTCAGAGAAATAACTTCTATACCTTCCAGACAAGCGTTAAACATTACAAATGTTTTTATATAATAGAATTATTTTTTTACACTTCTTTATACTTGTAGTTACTGTAATAGTTAAAAGTATCAAACAACTAAAAGTATTAAGTATTCAAAAGGACATATTTAATTATAAACATTATTTTTTAGCAATTGAAACAAGAAAGAAGCATTAAAAGTCTTTATTTTGTGATGTCATTAGCGTTATTATTACTGTTAATTTTAAATCTAGCTTAAAAATTGAAATTGAAAAGTTATTATTTTTTGGTAAAATAATAAAATTTTTCAAAAGCAAAAAATTATGAAGTAAAACATTAATACATTTACATAAATATGTTTGACAACGCGCAGAGGACGCGTATTTCGTTGTATTGATCATAGAATTTCAGATTTATGCTAGTTGAAAAAATGACATGTCACACTAAAAAATATTTTACAATTTTATTTGGTTCATTCAGTTATAATATATAGGATGTTAAAAATGGAAATCAACAAAAAGAAAAAAAATATGCAGCGTTATTTTTTTTATTTATTTATTTTTTTTGGATAAAGGTGAAAGTAAAAGACAGGGAGTTGAAAATCATCATAAATGATGCCTTTGGTCCCAAGATTATAACAGACAATCACATGCAAAGGTGCACTTTGCTCAGTTAGGCCCATTTTGAAAATATCGATAAATATCTGAAGTTGACCACCATGTTAGCAGTCCAGAAGCTAAACATCAGCCACTAACAGTTTGAAATCTTCTCAAAACTAATCAAAAATATTAAATGAAGTTTTGGACTTCAATATGAATTCATGGATTTCTTCTTCTCCATAAAATTATTTCTAATTTTATTACGGTGTTTGATATTGAACCCAGGACCATTCATGGCTAAGAACACTGATCATGGTGAGTCCCACTATGAAATTAATAAATAACACAAAATATATTTCATCAGAACTTTTCTACGAAATTAAACTGCTTTA
>JAPDSC010133174.1:0-11091 GCA_026290005.1 Latrodectus geometricus
TTTTTAGAAAGCATGAGAATGAGAAATAAAAAAATAATTCTTTTTGCTAGTTGAATTGAAATAAGGGAATTTTTTTTTAATTCACTATTTTTATCAAAAATATTACATTAAATGGTTCTAAAGAAAACTTTCTTCTGAAAGAGTGGTTTGCAAAACAAAATATAATCATATAAATAAAATATTTAAAACATTGTAAATCCTTTATCTCACAATGAAAATCTTTCTTTTGTGTCAAAGCTCTACTGTAACAAAAATTCATGTTCGATCGAAGGATCATTTGCAAATAAAATAATTTGAATGCAGCGCCCTCCATAAACAAATCCTATTCATTCACTTTTATTAACTTTAATTTCATTTCCAGGCTGATAATCAAAACTTTAATTTATTTCATCCACATTATATTTCACATTAACAGAAGTGTGGGAAACACGACTGCCGCCATTTCATTCAATGAGGATATTTAAACATTCTGCTGATGAAAGAAAATGGTCACCGAGAAGAGAGCCATGTAGGTATTGCTTCGATTGAAAAGTTATTATTTTGAAATAGTTATTGGTTAATAAAATGCTTGATATATCAGAAAGTAATAATTTCTCGCGCCAATTAGTACCTAGCTCTTAAATGCTGTGAGAAAAAAATATTTATTTCTGTAAAAACCATCAATCCTTATAATAATATTCAAAAGATCAAAGCGGTGCTCTTTCTACAAGAATATGGGTAAAACATTTGCAAGAAAAAATAAAACTATGTTAACAGGGAGATAACTTTTTATATGGCAGCGACATTCTGCCATTAATCACTGATGACGACTTATTAATAAAAATCACGGGTGACGGCATATTCCATTACTAATTACTGGTGACGACTTTTTCCATTAATCACTGGAGACGATTTTTACTATTAATCACTGGCGTTGACTTATATCTATCAATCACTGGAGACGACTTTTTACTACTTATCACTGGCTAATGACGACTTTATACCATTCATTTATCAGTGGTAGCGACTATCTATTTATAATTACTGGAGTCAAATTATAATTATTTTATTGGGATGAAGATTATTATCATGTATTCTAGATGGAGAATTTGACAATCATTAAAGACGACTTCTATGATGTGGAGAAGATGGTAACATTTCCTCGTAGGGGACAAAAAATATATTTATGGTATATGATGGAAATCGACCCTTCCGCATAAAAAAAGATCTAAGCATTTGTTCTGGGTAACTAATATCATCAATTAGTTATCTCGTAAAAATAATTATACATATATCTGTCAAAGGATGCTCAAACGTATGAATATAACCATGGATTCAATTATGAGACAGAATAAATAACATATATAGTGCCATTGGAAAACGACAAGCACATGTCAATACTTCTAATCTTCTTTAAATAGTCTCATGCTAATTACATTGATATTATTTATGAATATTGAAATGAGAGAATCGAAATATAAAATAAATGGGAACAAGTTAATATAATTTTTAGTCTGTAAAATTGAGGTTTCGTAATTATATAATCATTTTATAACATTTTCATAGAATCGCATTTTCCAGTTTTATGTAATTTTTACTATTATTCTTAATGCCAGAGTTTCTTATATGCTTACATGAATAGGAAAAATGTTTAGAATTCAATATAATTTTCAATAATATATTTAATCAATTGATATTCTGTGGAAAGTAATTTTGGTAAATTCATGTGTTGAATGTAAGTCTGAATATGTCAGAAATACTTAAATATTTTATACACAAACTGCAGCAACTTATATTTTCTATTCTCAATATTTTCTGTTTACTGAACATATATTTAAAAATACCAGGGTCGGCTTTACACTTTTATTCTTTATGTGTTTCTAAAACAAATCTCATGCATGCAAATCCTGGATGAAAGGGAATCAATGAATGAAGTTCTTTTCATTATGGTTCCTCGCATATTAATCATATTCTGAAAAGCTACTTTGCACTCTACATAAGATTTTGAAATGCTGCATATATTCAAGTTACGTGTATAAACATAGTTATGCAGCTTATCATAATTTTAAAATATTAAAATTGCGGAATTTATTTATTAAAATGGAAAGAATTAGATAAAGTTGTAATTTCTAAAATAAAATATGAAACGTATTAAAATTTCGTTTCTGGCTATACATTATAGAATTTATATGAAAACAGAACTGCGGGCAAATCATAGCATTGTACACTTTTAGAACAAAGAAAAGTAAACGGAGTAAATGTACTTTCCTCAAGAAAATTAATGTATGGAAATAAATAGTGAAACCCATCATGTTCCTAAATATTGTTCGAGCTTCCTTAGAAACTTGTAGCATATTAAAAGCATAATTTTAACATTTTATCGATGTTAGCAATTTTGGATTTTTCAAATTTTAAAATCTTTAAAATTTTAACTAACTTTAATAATACAATTTAATTAGCATGATTCTAAATATGAAGTGGTGACTTGTGACACTGATTTTTCAAAGGAATGAAACCATGATTCACCGTTGCACTGCAGAAACTGGAAAATAATACTCCTGAAAGCGACATTGGTTAAAAGTATCAAACAGTATTATTAGCACTTTAAAAATATAAAATAACACGATTTTACTCTCACTTACAAACAAAAGAGAGACTTATGTATTTGCTATGTGCATGACTATTTAAGCAGAGGGACCAACCATCATTTCTCCTCAGCAAAAAACAATGCAGTATGATCCATGGAAATAACGACTAAATATTATTAATATTTTTCGTAAAAACCACCTGACTGAATGACGATTATTTAGAAACTTCGACAAGACTGCTTGAGAACGAGAATTTCATCGACACTGTACTCAGTGTTGTTTAGAAATGTTTTTTTTTCCTCTTCCTGGGAGTTTCATAACATGTATTGCTCTATATAATGGGGAAAAAAATACAGTTTTTGTGTGTAAAAGTGGACTTAGGGCTCATTGGCGAAACCACTATAAAAAAAACGCATCTGGATTCCTACCTCTTGGGTGATGTGGAAAAGGAATCACTTTTTTTAGCTTGTTTAACTCAAACTTGAATATAAATTTATATTCGTAAGTTAACTCATAGTGATAAAGCATTCAATAGATTTACTGTTCTAAACGTTTAAAAAAAATGAATATTTTTCAGCTCTTATTATTTACATTTCCCTAAATCATATGAAATCTAAGATTTGTTTTATGAGACTAATTATTTGAGAGATACGTATTGCATAACTTTTTTGCATAATTAATCATACCTGTAGAAGTAAATATAAGCACATAAAATTAATGAAGTGAAATTATTTAACTTATGATACATTCAAATATTATTAAATTTGCATCAAGTTAATAATTGTATAGTATTCTGTGAATCATGAATTTTTAAAAGGCTATATTACGGGAAATAAGGAAATAAAGTTTATTATATATGATACTAAAATTTTTTAAAAATTATATTCAATAATCATTAAATTAAAAAAGAAATTTTCATTTTTTCCTTAATTTATGTCCTCTAAAAATAATTAAGTTTAATAAGATTAACACTTTTAGTTTCTCACTCTTTATTTCAGAGTTTTTGAAATTTTTGGAAAAGAAGAAAGAAATTGCTATGGTCTAAGAAAATAAATCAATAGATTTAATATATAATTAAATAATTTTTCATATTCGTCTCTATATCAAAATGAATAAAATTAAAGTATTGTCATGATTATATAATATATTTTAATCGCACAATTTTCTCTTTTTGATATGTTAAAAACATAAATCCTTGATTTCCAATGCGCTGTTGAAATATTCCGATTTTACATAATTTCGATATTCATAATTCTAATGTTTTAATAAAAGTAGTTTCCTTAATAATTTAAATGAATGTTATATTTCTAACAATTGCAAATGTTTTTAAATTCTGTCAGTAGAGGGCGACAACAAACCTTTGTCAAAAACTAGATAACCACATTAGAAATATTTTTTGTTTGAAATTAACCCTTTTTACACCATGGCTGTTTACTAGCAAATGTTCTTAAAAAGACTACTAGTTTAAATAATATATCAAATATTTTAAAATAAAATCGTTAGTCACATGTAAGAAAATGTCCCTTGAGCACGTCAGTATGGGTCATCATCTGTGAAAATTCTACCCGCTTTTAGAACTATGTTTTTCTCCCAACATTCAATGAACTGAAATATTCATTACTATTCAAAACTGCCATTTCGACTCAGGCTTTAAAGGAAAGAATTAATTCAATTATTACAGCAAAAAAATGGTAAAAATTTGATTTATATTTGACAGCTTCAAAAATATATATATAATAACTGATTCATTAGAATTGGAAAAGAGAGAAAAATGATTAAAATTGAGCAGAGAGATGATACAATCATACAATCCACGGTACTCTCATGTTCGAACTGTAACTAGCTCAATGTAACTTGATTCAATCCTGCTGAATGAATTTTGATGCTAGGACAATAACTGAAATAGGAGATCAATGTTGCGTTTTTACTTTCCACATGCACATGCACCAACCAGATGCGTGCTTGAAAATTGTCTTTCTAGTGACACGTAAATATGTCAAAATCAAAACGTATATATGTACTAGGAAAACATTCATGCAAGATGACATCAAAAAACTGAACACGCTGAAATATTTAATATTATACCTGTCTATTACCTACGTTGATTTTGAATGTAACATTCTTTCTCAAATCAAGTTTTGATTTCGAAATAAACTCATAAAAACTGGCAACTATTTCTTAGAAAAATGATGGTTGATGAAATCTTCAATTGATTTTATGAGTTCTTTGCTAGTAGATTTTAGAGAAGAGTGTCGACTCGCTGCTGTGAAAAATATTTAGAAATTATTAAAATATTAAAAATATTAGAAAAAATTTGTAAATATTTTTATTCAGTTTTCATGTTCTCTCCATTTCCAAAAACTTAAATGAAACCTTATGATATTTTACTAAATGATATACAACCTTAATGGAAATTTGTTTTAAGTCTATAGAAAATATCTCCTTTTCCTACAATCCATAATAATTTTTGGTTTTCTGAATCTATGATCAATTTGGTAAGGTGAAATTATTTTCCCTAGTTCGATAGTGACAGCAGTTAAAAAGCAGGAAATTGATTATTCCTTTGCGTATGAATTTTATGAAACAAAGACATAAATAATTTTGAAATTAATTGAATTTTTTGCTACGTAACCAGCTGATGATTTGTGTCTAAAATTATTCTGTCTATGAGCCGCTATGTTGATTTATAATGATTTTTTTTCTAGATATTTATAACACAATAATTGCTATCCCTTATGAAGAGAGATTGATTAAGAAGAAGGGTCCAGAAATGCTTGACATTGTATAATTGACAATTCTAGTAAAGGCCACAATTTTAATCTATGAAATTACATTTTTTAGGCTATAATTTTATCTTTACTGAACTAATTATTATTTTGTAATTCCAAATAATTGTATGAATTGTAAGAATTTAATTTTTAAGATATTTGATACATATTGGGAAATTTATTTTAATATTGAAATTATAATTCAATAACTTTCGACTCAATATTGACAAGAAACAAATTTGATGTATTTCAAATCAGGATATTCTTTTTGGGTTTTTATGACTTACTATACTTAGAAGATAATAAGTCACGAGTGGAAAACATAACTGTTACATAGTGTCATTTTTCTTGATTAGTTGAAAATTATTTAAAGCTGTCATTTGAAAAAAAAGATCTTCTGCGACTAACAGAAATTACAAATTCCCTTTAAGAAGTCAAAGAAGTTTTTAAATGTCTATGAAAAGTTTTTCCAAGAAATTGTTCTAATCTAAAATAATTCTACTCTGTTATGTTGTCTACGATGCCTTTAACTGACTGCAGTTTGACAGTAATTAGTCGTTCTAGCTCGGACAACAGCCTCATTTTGTTGTTCCATTAATAAAATTATATTAACTAATTTACTGCATTTCCCTTTTTTATTTTGTGAATATGTTAGTTCTCATTTAAAACAGTTACAAATAATTTTAAACCATACTTGCTAAGTAAATCATGATTAAAACCAGGTTAAAATGGAAATCATTTATATTGAACGGTTTTAAATAAATAACATGTTTATTTGAGCAAAAACGTTTAATAATGGGTAATTTAAATTTTTAAATGTAAAAAAAAGGTAAAAACAACTGAATATATCCGTAAATTTTTAATTATTATTGAGCATTTATTCTCATATAAATCTCTGTTATTAATAATCTATGTTCTCATATAAATCTATGTTTCTTTACAACCATACTCTTTCATATAGTGAAACTGAGCGTGGAGTGCTAATTCAATTGACCACTTCTTTCTGCCTGACTTGCAATTTGTGAGAGTTAACTCAGACGCCATTTAAAAGCTTTGAGTGAAATTCTGTGTTTGTATACATTGAAAACACTGATTTGATTTTTAGTGAATAAAGCGAATAAGTCTGTATATTTTTATATTAATTTGAAAATTGTATATATATCTCCAGAAATTAAATTGAATTAAACATATTTTTATAAGTTTTGGGATTTATTTGTTTAATATCTTGTACCTTCGCTAAGCCTAATGTTCGCGATGTCAGTACATGTTCCCAATCTTGACGCCATTGAGCCGATGGACTGGGAGCCATGTCCTGATATATTCACTGAAGTGAATGTCTTTTTGCCTATGGGTTCCGTCCCCCTTGATGAGGAGGAACCCATGGACTGGGAGACATCGTTCAGTGAATCAGATTCAAAACCGTCATTTGATGCTCCATTTGAGACGGGTATTTTGACTAGGAGCAAGGCTCTTCTCCTAAAAGCATCTGTTAGCGAGAGAGCCATTGTTCCAAAGTCGAAAATCCGTCGCAAATGGAACTTGTAAATGATGAGTTTTGTCTCTGACATATTTTATCTCCCTGTCTTTTGAAATTATAGAAACGACAATTTGTAATAGAACTGAAAAACAGCTTGTGACCATTAATTTTTTTATATCGAAAACAGTAATCTTAGAGTTCTTTTCAAAACACATTGAATCAATATATTCTTTGTACATAAAATCTAAAACAAAATCGTATTTCGGTCTAACAGCAATGGTATTGCATAGATGAACTCAAAACTTGTAATTGTTAAACACTTTTCAAGAAGTTACGCCAAACATTCATATCTTAATAATATGCTTCACTCGGTGACCATTTTTAATTTCAAGTTTCTAGTTATGAAATATCAGTAATTGATGCGCACTTGTTCCGCATAAGTGGACGGAAGTTCATCAACTATTATAAGATCATCGTTGCGTTCACTTAAACTTTTACTGTTTTTGCTATGCTAATGTTGTCGGTAGCTTATGGTGTCATAATATTACACTTGGCTTTATTAGAGCGTACGAAATAAAATATTAACATCTAACAAACAATGACATAAGCGCTTCATTAAATTCGAAAGTATTCATTAAATGAACATTTCCTTCTGAGTCTCTTCCAGATCATGTAGTTGGCGACGGTTCCTAATTTTCGGTGATTTTTCACCACAGAGTCAAAGTTAAATAACTACCCAACTGAAAGTTGTCAGATTTAAATTTAATTATAAACAAGACAAATATTTTGAGAGCTCTACTTGGTATTAAATATTTCTTACTTATATTTTCCGATTTGGGATCTTCCAGAAAATCTTAACTATCATTTTCGTGAATTGCAATTTTTGCGGTTTACTTGAGTCTTATTCATATCTAATGAATTTAACTTCATAAAGAGATAAGCAATAGAACTTCGCACTTGGACTATATCCGAAAGTTTTCAAAGTGACCTCGTACATTTTATTATTTGTTATAAAAGCAATTGCTATTTCAAACAATAAATCTTATGTAAAAAGCCAGTGAGTAAAAAAATTATTGAATAGAGTTATCCTTGGAAATATTTTACAATCTCTATGAAGAAATATTTTCAAATGCCTTGAATAATAATTTTTCGTGTTCTAAAATGGAAATACTTTTCATTATGATAATGTTTCATTGAGCTGTATGAAATTGCACACTTTTGGCACATTTCCTAAGCACTCTACATTTTATATATTTTTTAACTTTTACAAGACCAGCAATTATTCTATGTAACTTTTTTTATCATACAAGTAAATTATAATTGGAATTAATAGCGTGCTATTCTGTTTAAATATTCACATAACCTCCTTTTTCGACATGTGTTTTTTTGTTCTCATTTTAAGATACTTTATGAAATTTTGTTAGTCTCTACCGTTTAATTTTACATTTTAATTTATTAATTTCCCTTAGAAGCAATTTCTATTCCCAGTTAACGATTTTTTTATTCCAATCGAAAATACATGTGCCAAAATTCTAATGTTTTCGCTGAATGCTGTAATTTACACTTATTTTTTAAACGTTTCATATATTATTTCCTACAAATGGTAGAATTTACATGACTTGTTTTAAAAACTGTTTATACTTTTAAATTTATATTGGCTTTAAAAATATAATATAATTTGTGAAAGAAAATTTTTTAGCGATATTTTTAAAAATTACTTAAAATGTTATTACTATTGTATCCTACGATAAATCGATTCCAGAATATTCTCCGCAAAAATAAAATGCACTTTGTTTTACCATTTCAAAAATCCGCGTCTCTCAATTAAATAATCAGCTCCTGACAATGATTTTGATTACATTAATAAAAATACTGATAAATATTACACAAATGGGTCTTCGGCAACAAATAAAATGTATGACACTGATTTTTAAGAGACTGAGTATTTTTAATTAAGCGAAATTATATAAGTAAAAATGACACAGCCATAAGGAATCCTTGTATACTAATTAGTGTACCAACAAGTTAAATTTCATTGTACCTTAAAAATTGTTTTATATAATTTGTTGAGTTTTAGGAACTTTATTATTTGGCACGTTTGAGTTTCTAAAGGCAAATGAACAGAAAATAATTCAGAAAAATGTATCATACATAAGTTGCACTCGGAAATAAAGATGATTATTTCTTAAGTAAATTTCTTGTCATCCTTTCATATTATTTTCACATTAAAATTTTGAATTGCATTCTACACCACTGATTTAGTGTAGCATTTAAATTATTTAAAAAATAAGGTGAAATATATAATCTGATTTTTTTTTATTTTATTTTGTGACAAGAAAATATACATAAATGTGCGGTCAATTTCCGTCAAGAATTTTAACAAAAAATATTTAATGTATAAGTATTCATTAAACTTTTATTTCCTCAATATATATTTTCCTGATTTCTAAATAGAGTTTAAAAAATATTTATTAGTAAATAAAAATTATTTATCAGTATTATTAAGTTAATTACTAGAATGATTATAATTCTCAACATTATTTAATGAAATATAAAAAGATGGTCTATTTTTAAATAACCTACAGAATGCTTTTTCAAAAATTTAGCTTCATTTTTCTACTACATCAATTTTTTCGTTCAAATAGAAGAAGCAAAATCACTATTCAAATTACTACATTTTTCTTACGTAGCATTCATTTCTCACAATATAAACTTACTAGTCTTATTTCAGATTTTAAAATATAAAATAATTTTTCAAGATTTTTAACTGCTTTTTTCCCCACTGCAATTATATCCATTTATACTTTCTTACAGAGCAATAAATTTTCGTACAAATTAAATCTCATAATATAAAATTGTTATCAAATAAGTTATTGCTTAAAATTTTTGAGGAAGCAAATATCAGAAAGAAATGATTGCCTTATTTCTATCAAAATCGAAAGGGATTGAGAATAACAACTGTCGTTTCGAATACATAATACTAATTTTATTTGATAAAGTATATTAGACTTACTGACACCTTTGACAAAAACAGTCACTATCAATATTTTTACAACATGTGCTCTTGTTTAAGGACTTATTGCTTAATAATTTGATAAATTTTATTATTTTATGACACAGAATATGTTTCATTTTTCAACATCACGGAACTAGGTATTTTGCGCTCTTCAAAAAATAAATATTTTCACAGCATTTACTTTAGTTATAAACAAGTAGTTTCAGCAAGTAGTTAATTTTTAAGTTTTGCTATATTTTAAGAGGAATTACAGAAAGAAATTTAAGTTATTAGTTATACAAGACAAAATTAAATAATTTTCTAAATTGTTTAGAATTTGAAATTACTGTAAATGAGAAAGAACTATCTAATATTAAGAATTCCTTATCTATTTACAATGTTTTGTTGTTTAAATTAATATGTATTTTCAGCTCGATTTTTTAGAAAGCATGAGAATGAGAAATAAAAAAATAATTCTTTTTGCTAGTTAAACTGAAATAAGGGAATTTTTTTTTTAATTCACTATTTTTATCAAAAGTAATACCTTAAATGGTACTAAAGAAAATTTTCTTCTGAAAGAGTGGTTTGCGAAACAAAATATAATCATATATATAAAATATTTAAAACATTGTAAATCCTTTATCTCACAATGAAAATCTTTCTTTAGTGTCAAAGCTCTATTGTAACAAAAATTCACGTTCGATCGAAGGATCATTTGCAAATAAAATAATTTGAATGCAGCGCCCTCCATAAACAAATCCTATTCATTCACTTTTATTAACTTTAATTTCATTTCCAGGCTGATAATCAAAACTTTAATTTATTTCATCCCCATTATATTTTACATTAACAGAAGTGTGGGAAACACGTCTGTCGCCATTTCATTCAATAAGGATATTTAAACATTCTGCTGATGAAAGAAAATGGTCACCGAGAAAAGAGCCATGTGGGTATTGCTTTGATTGAAAAGTTATTATTTTGAAATAGTTTTTGGTTAATAAAATGCTTGATATATCAGAAAGTAATAATTTCATGCACCAATTAGTACCTAGCTCTTAAATGCTGTGAAAAAAAAATTATTTCTGTGAAAACCATCAATCCTTATAATAATAATCAAAAGATCAATGCGGTGCTCTTTCTACAAGAATATGAGTAAAACATTTGCAAGAAAAAATAAAACTATGTTAACAGGGAGATAACTTTTTATATGGCAGGGAAATTGTGCCATTAATCACTGATGACGACTTATTACTAAAAATCACGGGTGACGGCATATTCCATTAC
>JAPDSC010133181.1:2865-30531 GCA_026290005.1 Latrodectus geometricus
TCGCCATTCGTGCGCCCAGGTTCGTCGTTGATCGCACCACTGAAGGCGCTCTTGTCTATGACGCAGCGTCAAAGGAAACCGCAGCCATGGGCTCCGAGCTGAGAGTCCATGCTGCTGGAAACGTCGTCGAACTGTTCGAGCAGATACTTGTTGTCTTCCAAACGACCCCGTTTCTTGACTCATGGCTCGTGACGTGGATGCACGATCCATTACGGCCATGCGGATAATATGCCTGTCTTCTCGACTGCTAGTGAGAGGTGGCCGTTGAGATCCTGCATGGTGTTCCGTATTACCGTCCTGAACCCATCGATTCCATATTCTGCTAACAGTCATTGGATCTCGACCCATGCGAGCAGCAATACTGCGATAAGATAAACCGCAATAACGGTACGCTACAATTCAACCTTTATCAAAGTCAGAAACGTGCTGGTACGCATTTCTCCTTCTTACACGAGGCACCACAACAACTTTTCACCAGGCAACAACGTTCAAATGCAATTTGTGTATGAGGAACCAGCTGAACAATTTCCTCATTTAAACACAATGTAGGTGTCGCTACTGGCGCCTGCTTTGTCTGAATGCGCTGAAAGGCTAATCATTTGCATATCACAGCTCCTTCTTCCTTTCGTATAAATTTCACGTCTGTAGCATGTCCCCTTCTTGATTTAGCAATTTTAATGGCCAGTAGTGTACATAGCTCAAAATTTGCATCGAATCATTTAACTATAATTCAAATAATCTCCAGTGTAAATTTACGCTATGGTAACAAATACTCATTTTAAACTCAGAAATGCAATTTCTTATTTAAATATATACCTTCAATTTTCAAATTATATTAATGATGTTTATAAACTTAGTACCTGATCCTAAACTCAGTTCAACGCTAAACAGGGCAAAAGGTGGGCACATTTTCAACAGTAAACAATTAAACTGGTCAGATTTAGTAAAGAATTCATATGTAAATTTTGAATTTAAAAAGTTTATAGTGTAACATTCTGAAAATATTTCTTGGATAATTTTTTTCAAATTATTTTCTTCAGCCTCGTATTAGAAAGTGTTATATCATAGCACATTTTTTCATATATCGTCATCCACTTAATTCATGTTATTGTGCTGTTGTTGTTACTAATAACACTTAGCGAAGACAAGCCCACCCGTCAGGGAATGGACGAATGAAGTCAGAAAAAGAATTTTCCGTTTTTGAACAGAGCAACTCCGCACGAGGGTGGATGTACGATTTTTGGCTCATAGATGGCAACACTATTCTTGATCTTCCAATTTAGAGATTGAAGCCAGAGAGGACTTGTAGGGTGACTCCAAACAACCCCAAAGATATTAATTTGCAATGGGAACATTGCAACCGCGATAAAATTTCGTAATTTATAAATTTAGAATCAGGCGTTACCATTGCGTGAATATAAAACACTTGCCTCTGAATACATATTTTAATATTTTATTTTAAATCCACATCAGTAATAATAAAAATAATCTAGTTGTTACGGAGGGAAAAATTTTTCTACAACTGTGGCATTATATTTTAAACTTGATCAAAATACTATCATAAAATGCATAACTAAACACATTTTCTTTGATATTTATTTTTTTATGGACTTAATGATTGTATCCTAATCTAAATTTAACTCAGCTTGTTCATGAAGAATATCTGTAACTTGTTTATTGAACACCCAATGATTTCGAAGTAACTGCTAAAGTAATATGTATATATAAAAATATGCTATTTTTTATTAAATAATATTAAAAGCGACCTTGTTAATTGTATTTGTTCTTATATTGATTCTGAAAAGGTTAAATCTTCTTAAAACATTCTTCAATGAGTCTACTAAGAGTGATAATAATGTACTAAAATTAAAAATATATGATAGGGAAAAACAGATATAAGTTTAAAAGCAATTAATTTTTATTTGCCAAAATCTAATGTAAATGTTAGATTTCAGAAGAAAAAATGTAACTTTAAGTGAACAATTAGATACGCGAATTCAAAATCAGACTCAAAACTTTGATAAATATTAGAATTATTAGTTCAAATAATAATCCTTCCCTGGTATTCTAATTATTTCATGTTACAAAGTAGGGATGAAAATTGTAGTTATGTAAGCAGATGCAGTGTAATGCAAATTGTATCATTGTCGTTTGCCAGTATATTAAGCACATTTAATTAGCAAAATTTTGAACCTATTTAATAAATAAAAATGCATACTAATTAATCTTAATAAATAACAACATTTGTTAAATTAATTTAGTTTACCAGTACATATTTAAATTAATTATATATTTACCATATTATACTTGAGATCCAAAACACAACATATTTACCTACATTTACGTGAGATGCAAAATAAATGTGAAACAAATTTTAGCATATTATAAAATAGTGAATGTTTTGTCACTATTATAAAATAGTGAATTAGTAAATTCGAGTTGATGAAATAAGTTTCATAAATAATTAAAAATGCTATTCACATTAAATAAAGATTTTTTTTATATATTCAATCATTAATTAATAAGAAAATATTTGAAGTTTCTGTAGTGAAGAATTATATAAAAATTACTTTTATAGAATTATACAAAAATTAATAACGAATTATACCAATTACATTAAAATATATACAAAGTGCTTTTTTTAAATTTATTTTAAATAATAAACGTAATCTAATGAATGTTGAAATGATGTATATTAATTCTATTCTTACAGTTAAATCTGATGTTCTTAATAAATATCATCCGAGTTTTGTGGACGAAATTACGAGCAACACATGCCAACGAACCTAGCCAATTCAGGTACAGAATTTATAATAAATATATATATATATATATATATATATATATATATATATAAAATTGCCATAATAAATTTAAAACAATTAATTACATTTATTTTCATATGTGTGTGTGAGTGTATGCACATAATTTCATTACATGTCATTCTTATAACATATGTTACAGTGATTAGATTTTATTTTTAACTATTTAATTAATAATAACATTTCAGAAAATTATAAATTGAAAAGATTTGTGATTTTCTTGAAATATAATTTTATTAATAATGCATAAATATACTATTTTATTATGTATTAAAAAGTTATAACGGGTTACAATATTTATTTTTATTTGCTAGATTGAAATCGAAAAAAAATATATAATTATTTTAGATATCTTCCCTGTAGTAATTTTAGATTTTTAAGTTTTTTAAGGTATTTGTGAAAGTTATATCGTGAGTAATAATATTTTAAAAGGATAAGAAATTATTTTGAAATGTAGCTGTTACTAAAAGGCAAGATAAATCCCCCCCCCCCTAAAAAAACATCTGTAGCTTATATTGAGGCAGAAAATATGATTTGTGTTTTTAGATAAGGATATAAAACGCGATTTTGTATATTTAAAAGTAGACTAATATTTCCTAATCACGCGTAACCATGAATAAATGTTAGAAGATCTTTGATATTCAACTGTGATGTTAAAAACCCTTGGAAAGAAAATGTTTAAATATGACTATCATCTCGAAAATGATCCCAGAATATGTTTAATGCTACTATTCCTGACAAGTCAATAATCTGGGACCATGGTGAATGATTATGTTAGAATAAATAAGCAAGTAGTTTAGAATATGTCTTCAAATACCACATTTGTATAAAATAATCTGAATAAAATAGAAGTTCAATATTCATCACACACATTATCAGCTGAACATTCGTCTATAATTTTGCCATCTTCAATAATAAAAAATATACCTACTTGCTTAAGAACGAAAAAATGAGAGAAGTACTTACATATTACGGAGTCAGAAATAATATTTTTTAGAATATGAAAATGACATACTAATAATGTTGTATATCATTTATATATTCTCAAATATCCACACAAGCTGGAGTAAAAGCATTTTCTAAGTATCCTCTAAATTATTTAAATACTTTCGTAAATCTTTAAACTCGTTGTTGTTGTTACTAATCTCTATGTATAGGAACATACCAGACGAGGTACACGAGTTTATTTACATTTAGAAAATCGAAAACCAGCATAAGAGCTATGCATAGGTCTCCAAGAGACAATCCTAGACACTTAAGGATATGTGCCGGTGATGGCGGTTCATTTGGACACTTAGGACAATTTGTGTGCATCTTGAGACTTCTCTCGTAAGTAAGCCCTTTCAGGTGTCCACTGAAGAATCGAGAAAGTGCTGTCTGAACATATCTATTGCAATCTAAAGCAAAAGATCTTCCGGGAAAATTAAGCTCTTAAAATATTTAAGTTCTCTCGCAAACTATTTGAACAATTTGAAAATGAAAAATATGACTAATCCCTTATTAAACCAATATATTTTATCAAAGTTATGGTGAACACCAATGAATCATTTTTAGTGTGGCTTTCCTATCGTGAGGATTGCATTGTGTAGAAATAGTTTTAAGAACGAAACATGCCATTATATTTTTTTCAATGGGATATTACAACCACAATATAACATTTCAATTACAATAATCTGAACTCATTTCAAATGGTATTAGATACACGTATTCTGAGACTATTTGTAGAAACATCTAGTGGATTTAATAACAAAACTACTTGGGGCAGTTTTCATTGAAAATTTTGATAAGCTATTGAGGTAATCAGTAAACATATCCATAATATTTGATAATAATACATAAGTCTGTTCAAATAATGCATAAAACTATAAAATGATTGTAAAAAATAACGATTGACCAAAAAATACTTTCCGTATAGTTTTGACTTTAAATTACTATCTTTTTCTTTTGTATTGCGCATTATAGGAAAGCCGTCAGAGCTACTCTAGTACTCGTCCCACTGTTTGGACTACACTTCTTTTTCGGTATGTACCGGCCTCAATCAGGAGAATGTTTTGTTTTAGAAGCTTATTCCTTCTTTGGCTATGCTATGGATGGATTACAGGTAATTATTTACAATTTGTGTTCAACCTATCACATCTTTAATTATTCTTAAGCCTAATAAAGCTAAATTATAGTAATAATATTGCCATATTAGTTATAAGCTACCGATTTACAAATTCAAAGTGAACATTTATCTACTGTATTGTTTTTATAGTTTTCTTTTTGAAAAGATAAAAGAAATGAGATTCAACAGCATATAAATGGTATGCGCTATGTCTCAGAGATAGATTGAAAAAACTAATAAAATTTCTTTAAGTATTTTTATCATCACCATTGGATTAAATACATTTCTGCTTATCATTAATGCAATAAAATTAAATTTATTTATAATAGTGATTAAGTAATTTTATCGCATCTGTATTTAACTCCAAGATTTTATATTTCTTGTTATCAAGACAAATGTTTACATTTTTCTAAGACTGAGAATTAATTTTCTCCTATTATTGCAAAACGTGATTCATTTTAATCAAAATTCATTACAATTCTTTGTAATTTCTTTTCCTACTGTATTAAATTAAATAAATATTAACTATATTGAGATTAGGTAGTACAAGTATCAATTTATTGAATAAAAAATTTAATAAACAACATTTTTACATAAGCAATTATTAAAAATTCACATTTGAATAAAATATGCACATATTAAATTGGAAAAGTGTTTATTTAAAAATTTTATAATCACAAATTATTCACATAGTACAATCACACCTCATTAAGTATCTTTAAATAAATAACATATATTATACTGAAATTTTATAAATTTAATCTATGATATTTAACATTTATTATTAGTCAGAATAAAAAAAATAATAACATTTTTCAAACTCATGACAAAAACTATTTTTTATTTAGAATTTACAAAAATTTAAATGTTACTCATAAACAAAGGAGTCAAAATAGTTTTATAATAAGAATCTATTATAATTTTTATATTAGAAACATTTAAATAGATATATTCCTACACTCAAAATGGTATTAGTACTTATATAAGGAATAAATTAAACACATTATCCTAGTTTATTTTAAATAAGTTTAATAGATGATTTATTGTTGTTTTATTATATATCATGAACTAATAATACATCAAAACTAATAGTCAGGTAAAAAACAGGATTTACCATGTTCCTTCCGTCAAAGTAATTAATAAGTACTTAACAAGGTGGCGTAATTTCATTAATCAAGTTATGCAGTTTTTCCACCATTAAACACGCCATATAGGTAAAGTTGTGGAAAAAGTACTAATTTTTTCCACATACTTTTAGTATTGAAGCAGTAAAACTTTAGCAGAAGTTACATGAAAGTTAAATATGATATAATTTATCAAGACAAACTTTGTTATTACTTTATTTAGATTAGTGATAAAAAAATCATGATTAATTTTAGAAACATTATTCCAAAGTAACTAAAAATGTTGCATGGAATATAAATTATATATGATACGAAAACTCTTAGTCGTTATTTGATTTAGATTAGATTTTATATGAAAATAGGGATCTCTGTGATATTTATCTTCATCCAGAAAACCATTTTTAAGAAATATCTTTGATTAAATACCAAAACACTTAAGAATGTTACAAGTTAAATTAGTTTGAATTTTTTTGTGAACTATTAGATTTTGTTATTACATCAGAAATTATAAAACTTTAGAAAACTAAAATGAGTAATATAATGATTTAATTTCAGTTACACCATTAAAATTAACTTAATTTAATCGTTCAATGTTCTGAAATTTAAAGATAGTAGAAATGCGTATTACGCATCAAAAACAAGAGCTTAACAATACGCATGGTATTTACAAATAAACACTTATCTCTTTATAATTAACAAGAAATATTCTATTTGCTTCCTTTTTGATTTCCGAAGAAAGAGTCATTTGTACTGTTAACGCGCACATCCACAAATCTAACTTTAATTGATATGATTATAGTGATTTTGTGGAATCAGTTTTGTACGCAGTTGAAGCTAATTTCAAAGATATTATATAAAAATATTTCATACTTTTTAAGTTTGTTCTGATATTCAATACACTATCTCTGAAGAAGAAAAAAACTTGTGTCTTGAATTCTTAATTGATTATATAGATGCACTGAATCTAAATTTGTTATCTGTTTTAGTTTATTGGTTTTAGTTTTTTACAAATTGAAACATACGCATGCAGTTCTAGATTTTGTAAATTTTTTTTCTGAGAAATGATCTCTTATCTCTACCTTTGATTTACAAAACTAACCATTGGTATATAAATTTACTGGCTTTCAGAGAAATATTTTCACGAATAATTTGTTCATTTTTAGATAAATCTGTGTTACAAGTATTCAGGTATAAACGTAGTTCTGATTAACAAATGGACTTGAAAATTGATGTAAATTTTCTTGGACTCTCACAACTCTTCGAATAAAAATCTGCCTCATTAAACTCTCTTTTATTATTTGCTCTGAAATAGAGGTAAAATGCACCCCTAGATTAGTTAGCAATAACGTACGAGAAATCACAGACATTACAAATAAAACATTGTTGACATGAGAGAACGTCTTTTCGCAATTTCATATAAAGCTCATTTTTCTAACCAATGTATATGTAACATTTGAATAAATTGTAAAGGTTCAAATTAAGAAAGGACCTTACTTTGTATAAACACGATGGAAGTATTTTAATTTAGAGCGGTAAAATTAATGCAAGAATATTTGAAACTCAATAAGTAACATATCGTCGAAAAATCGAATAAGAACAAATGAAATGCGTGGGCTTCATTTGTTGCAATTGGAAAGTTTCTGGATAAATGAAAAGGTGGAGACTATAATAATCGAAATATCTTACAATTATAAATTCTTTGGCATAAACATGAGAATAAAGGTTTAATATTAACATAGCAAATTAGACAATATTCTTGGAAATTAAGAAAGAACAAATAAGAAAGATATTAAAGATTTTACTCACACATATTGAAAATTTCTATGAAACCTAGTGTTAGCATAAAAGAGCGGATATCATGGGATACTATGAAAGATTGGTGCCGAAGTTTAGAAAAAGGATATACAAAACCACAGTAAAGAAAACTAGTGATATGTAATGAAATATTTAAAGATAAGTAGATTTTATTCATGAATTACTTACCGATTTTTATTTAAAAATGTTCACATATCAAAAATACTTTAAGATAAGGATCGAAATATTGTATATACATCTAGTATTAAAACATACAATTTTACAATAATGTAAAATATATATTTTTAATTTCAAAATTTATTCGAATAAATTTATATATATAATGAAAAAAACGCTTTAAGGAAATGAGTCACTATGAATTTTATATTTCTTTTAACATGACATGATTTAATGATAGAAATTTATTCAAACATTTTCCTTAGATTAAGTTAAATGAATTAATTCTTTCTGAATCTATTACGATCGATTTCAAATCTCAATAATATTTGAGGAATTGTCTTTTTTAAATTATATAGTTTAAAATTTTTAAAGTTTAAATATTTTAATTGCCTCACTTAAAGCAATATTCACAATTTATAATATTCATTTACTATTCAAATTTTCATACATAAAATTCTCTTAATTCAAGGTTATCTCTTTTAACTTTAAATAACTCTTCTAAATTTTACACAGTTTTTTATAATATATATATATATATATATATGTTTGTGTGCTTATCCCAACAACTTTTAAACAATAAAATGATATAATCATAACTGCAACTATTAAACTTAATTCTGAACAAACATGCCAATTTTTGATTCAATTATATCAATTTCAGACATTCTGAAAAAGAAATTGCTTAAAATTTCTAAATATCTCTAAAATCTAAAAATGTTTGGGAATCATTCGCTCGTTAGCAGAATCATTTTACAAAATGACTCAAGCCATTTCTTTTCTAAATTTGAATTCGAAAATACATTTCACACGTTATAATAACTATATATATATATATAATTTCATACAAAGAATTTTATTGTTATGTTTCTTCCCTAAATTTCACTTTCAAGGCTTAAACTCAATAAAAGTATATATAAAAGCTAAAAATAAAGCATGTAAAACATAAAATAAATAAACAAAGCATGTAAAACAAAATGTAGCTCAATCCAAAATCATAATTAAATGTATAGCTCTGAGAAATGTATGAATGAAATGAACTATTTATAAGCAATTAATAACTTTTATAATTAAAGCTATTTTATATATTTATACTTAAAGTTAAACGTTTATTATTCAAAATATTCTTAAAATGATTAACAATTTAAAATAATTATATTCCCCAAAAGGATATAAAATTGTATTCTATGCATTAAAAAACTCATAACTGCATAGTAAGCGCCTTTATTTTTTTAAAAAAAACTGTAGACTCTAGAATGAAAAAAAGTATATTCCATGTATTATAAAATCTCTCGATTGTGTTGAATTTTTATTTACTTTTGTTCTTGTTGTTTCCAATCCCTCAGAGGTCTAGCGTCAGCTAGATCAAATCCATATCCTCTCTGGATATTATTTACTTTTAAATGTAATAAGGTTAAATTCCTCAAGTGTAGCTTAGCAAAAAAATAATTGATTTTTAATTTTAATTTATCTCTTTAATGGTAACCTCTTTACTTCTTTTCGATGTTTTTTTCTTCCATGTTACTAAGAGATTATTTGATATAATATATTGTGCCATGAAAGACATTTTTTGAGAATTAAGGAATATATGCACATTTCCTAAAAACACGAATACGCTTTCATGCATAGTTTCAGATTTTTAGTAAAGTAACCACAAATTTATTTTTCCAATTTTTCTTTTATGGAAAGAAAGGTTTTTTTTAAAGTTTGTATAAAAAACAAATCTCGTTTTGAAACATCTTTCTACTCATAATATTTTATAATTTTCAAATATTGTTTTTTTATCTGTAATTTTTTGTAGATATTTATTCTTAAACATATACTTTTTAATTGAGGATTCCACATTGCGGAAACACAAATAGATAATTCATGATTGTGGTATACAATTATAATATAGTTTATATATTTGAAGCTTTCTAAGCATATATATATATATATATATATATATATATATATATATATATATATATGTAACTATGTCTGTAAGAAATGTATCTTAGGAATATTTTTATAAAAAAAAATTATTTTGAATAAAGTAGCATTCATTTTTCCCCTAATATGATATTTCGCATAAATATTTTTATCCTATTCCTTTATTCTGCATCATATTTCTTTTCTTTTCGATTTTCTTTTTGCCGACTAAGATTTTTTATAAAATGCATATTTTGAAATTTTTTTTTTACATTCATGTGAATAGCATAAAAACCTTGTATAATTTATCAGTACATCATGATTTCATATCATTTTCAAGAATTATAGTTAATCAAGATGTTTCCCAATTATTTTCTTCTCATTTGTTCTTTTGTGCAATTGGTCGCCAAAAATATAGTATTCAGTTTGACTTGTTATTTATTTATCTGAATTATGAATATGAATGAAAACAAATATTTTTCTTTTATTGCATATTATATTATTAATAATTTCTTACACAGGACCTAATCAGCGATTCTGATATCCATTATCAAAATCAATATTTTCTAATCATGGAATGATAATAGAGTTTAAAATTTTCCAAAACATGTTTTTATATTTTATTTATGTTTTAATAGAAGCAAAAATAAATTAATTTCTTTGATATGCGTCAAGAAATTTGTTTTTAATTTTAAAGAGAATTTTTCATGTACATAGAACATATTCTTTTATACTATAATTATCTCTGATTAAAATCATTCAAAATTTCCTTCTTTAGAAAAATAATAAAATGCATCATTTTCTATTTTATTTTTGATATATTTTTGTTATTGAAATTTTTGTTTTGTTTCTTTCACAGGCAAATTAATTCATAATACCTAAATAAAATCATAAGCAAATTAATTTATAATACCCAAAAAAATATGTGATATATTTGCTTGTTTTTCTACATATTTTTCTTACTGTTCTTAGTTTACTTATAATTAACCTATAAAGAATATAATTGAATTTTATATTTGAATTGCTTTCTATGACTATAATTTCAAATTTTTATTTATTGAAATTTTATAATTCATCAATTGTCGAGTTTACAAATGTAGAATATTAGCGTATGGAATAATTGAATACATTTTTGAATAAAATTTTCCAACTTTTCCTGTAAAAACATTTGTTTCGTGTGGTATTTACTGGCTGAGATTTCATTAAACTTCACAAAACTACACCAAAATGTAACAATAAAGTTTCTAAAATTATTTAAAAACAAAATATTACCATATTTTTATTTGGTGTGGAATTTTGCAATATTTATGTCTGATTAAAATTTTTCTTAGTTATCATTTAATTACTTTCCTTTCGTATTAATTCGTTTCTATCAATAAATTTTACTTTAGTTGAAATTTAATATTTTTTCTAACTTTGTCACTTCTTTTCTTTGAAAACAATAAAAATAAAATTCATAAACTAATTTTTAAACTTATGTATTTTTCTGATATAATTTCGTTCCTCATATTGTTAATATTTCAGTAAAAAATTTATGTTACTTTAGGAAAAATCTTGTAACAAATTAACTATTTCAATGAATTGAAATAAATAATACATATAGTAAAATGAACATTTAAATGCATAAGATTAAGGATTTTCAAATAATTACACACCAGCAATTAATTCAATAGTCAAAACATTTTTCCATATTCGTATGTGAATACATAAAAAAAACGTGGAAACTTTTATAATTTAATTCATGAAGCAATCGCAGTTGTTACTTCTAATCTTCAACATATTAGAGAAATTTAATGCTACTTAGATGTGTCTTAAATTCACAAAAAATTAAAGTTCTGTGATTTTTAGGAATACAGAAGAATAACGAGACGCAGTTAACAGAAATTTCTGCAGCTGCAGCTAAAAAAAGATAATACACTACATGATTACAATACCACTGTTTCAAAAAAATATTCTTGTAGATGGAGAGAGCTATAGTTTAAAATGAATCTCTCAATAATGGACCGAGCAAAATATTCTGTTTCATCAGTCATTCAGATGACTTCATGTTAGGCCACTGTTTTTTTTTTTTTTTTTTTTTTTTTATACTTTAATTATTTAGAACAAACATAATTCCAAAATCAAATTGTCAAATGTTGATGGCCTAAAAGACATGATTATAAAGACCACAAATGCTGTAGGTACCAAAATGCTTGACTGTACCCGTCATGACATTGACAACAATTTTGCAGTCAAGAAATCATATATCTTCAAAATTTTCATTTAATGAACAACTCGTGTGAAAATTTATTGATTAAATGTTATAAAAATAATTGAATGTATCTGAAGATTTTTTAATTTAAACCTCTTTTTTAAAATTTTATGAGTTATTAAACTTTATAATTGTCACAATTCTTACTAATTAATCATTAAACTAACAAAAACTATTCTATTTTAGTATGAAAATTCATCTTCTGTTAAGACAATGTATTGTCTGAATAAATATTACGAATTTTATCTAGAATATATATAAATATATCGAATTTTATTTTAAAAACGTACTTTACATTACTTCAATAAATGCATTATATTTAGAAATTAAAACATAAATTCATTTATGCGAAAGCAAAGTACACTATTTTATCAGGATTTGATTACAGGAAAATGGATATAAATGCATATATACATGCATACATATATGCAAAATTTTCACAAAAATCCTATTTTCATGAATACTGAAAAAACTGAAATTAACCTCTTTGAAAATAATAGAAAATATGTAATTTAATATATACGTATCAAATTGTAAAATTTTATTATCTTTACGTTTTATTGTTTTACATTTTTCCCTCTTTTACATTTTCTTGTTACATAATTTCTTTTATTTATAGGGTCTTCTTGTTTCTCTCATCTTCTGTTATTTGAATGGAGAAGTAAGTTCTATCCATTTTATCAAAGATGAAACTATTCTAGAAAATAATTTAATGTTATAACTTGTAAACGGTACTAATTGCGGGTTATTAAATGAGTATCAAATTTTAAAACAGTATGAAAAGTATTTTTAGTACTTCATATTATTTCGATAAATATATTATATTTAACGAATGCAAGTGAAAATCAATGAAAATTCCCTTATGTCTGAGACATTCAAAACTATAATTAAAGGATAAAATTTGATTAGTAAATATATACTCTGTACAAATGATTTCTTGAAGTTTTATTACAAATTAAGCTATAATCGTACTGCATATAATTTAAAACGTCAAACTTTGTGTTCCTAAAAATATATTTCACGGTACATTACAGATTTAAAGTTATTTGATTGATAAATACCGTCCCTGAATTGAAACAATATTGGAAAACATGTGATTTGTATTTGTTCAGAAATATTACGCAATACTATACAATTTTTAAAAAATGCATTTATATATAATTTATAAGTGCAGACATTTAAAAATATTACAGTTACTCCGATAGAAATATAGTTACAACGTAAATTCCAATTTATAAACAATATTTTAATAAAGAAACACAAAAGATATCTACTATATGATTTAGCTTATAATACACATTTAAAATAATATATTAGGCAATATATTAAAATTATATATTAAAATAATAGGCATTGTTGAAATATAAAACAATGCCAACTCAATGAAAGAAGTTCATTCAAATTATTTCAATGAAGGAAATACATTATTCTACAAAATGTAGATGTAGAATTATGTTCCTATACTTTAAATGTTTTGATCTTTTAGTATTTAATAGATTAAATAAATATTTAAGAGATATTTTTGTTAAGTAAAAAAAGGTATAATATATATTCAATGCATTTCTGGGAAATCTCCTTTATTTAGACATTATAATTTATCTTCCGTTTATTCAACAAACACTTTAAAGTTATTCCTTAAATCCATAAACTTCAGTAAAATATATAATTTCTGCTAACTATATCAAAATTTCTTGACTTCAATCAGTTTATTCTACTTTAAAGATATCTTTGATTACTATTCATTGCTTTGCTAATAAGCTATTTATATGCACTATATATAAAGGCTATGCAACAAAATAAAATAAATAATGATAACGGAGAATGTCATTGTTCTGTATTAGCATTGAACATTTGTTTGGGCTCCATTTGTCAACGGAGGTTGCTGACGTAGATAAATGGTTTCAGCTTGTGGTACATAATTAAGTTAATGGACCATCTGAAGATTCACGAATAGTCATTTATTCCCTACATAACAATTAGTCTAGAAATGTTGTCAGATGTATTACAAAAGGTACGCTATTCTGCTGTAAACATATGAGGTCGATAAATATTGCTTTACTATGTATTTTCAAATATTGGTAATCGTGTATAAGATTTATCGATTTTATGCATACATATTTGTAGACAAAAAATGTATTCAAGGTGTATAAATGTTGTCAGAAAAGCATGTGTATTACAGAAAAATGTATGATTATTGTTTGTTATGAGATGCATATTTAGGTAAATAAATCAAATTATTAGTTCATGATTTTAACAAACGTATTGAAATTGACATAAATATTGAGCGATGAAGCATATGTATGCTTCATATTTTATGTGTCATTCATAGTAATTATTCCGCTACAAAAATCCACCATGTAATTTTTTACTTGATCAACAATAAATACATTATATTTATTAACTAAAGAAATTAACCTTTAAAAAAATGAACGAAGCATATATAAAAATTGAATAGAATAAGCATGATTATTAATTTATTGAACAAAGAAATATTTGTCAAATTATTTTTGAATGCGAAAATTTGTTTGAAAACAGGTATCTAATACTTGAGTATTTAATACTTTATATTTATAAATTGTTTCTTTAGTTTTTTGTATTGTTTTATTGTAAATATTTATAAATATAAACTAGGACTTAATAAAATACGGAACAATTTAATTGGTTTCAAAGAAATAATTGACTTATCAGGGAACTTCAAAAAATTATTTCATTCGATAAATCAATTTAATAAAGTATTTAAAGCCATATTAATTTAGAAACTTTTTATACACTATAAATGTTTTTCTTGAGCAATAAAAAAATTATTTTCAATAATTATACATTTAATAAAAACTCTATCCTAATATTTTTCTAGTGCGTAACAAAAATGCTTAACAAAATGAAAAAAAAAATTAATTTTAATTGTAACATCAAAATGTAATCAGTAAAAAAATCTTTTTATTTAAATGTTTTCCACAATTTCATAAAATATATATTTCTACATCACAATATATTACAATTTATTTTTTATCAATCACTATCATTTTTTAACATTTTCAATAAATTAATTTGTAATTATTTAGAATTATACAAGTATTTATTTTCAAATAGTGTATAATAAATTAATTTGAAGTAGCTAACAAAAATATCAAAATACTTTCTTATATATTTTACACTTAGAGATCATTTTTATGACGTATTGACTACATAAAAATGATCTCTAAGTGTAAAATACATGAGAAAGTATTTTGATTTAATTATTTAGTCTTCTTTAAAAAATATATGTATTTAAAAAATATTGTTACTCCAAGATTATTGTTAATTAAATTAAAATATGAACACTTATAAATAGTTATCGGGAAATATAAAGAGTAAAACTATCGCATATATATTTTTTTACAAATAATGTATTTATGCTTTATATAATTTCTTTTGCTTGTTAAATAAGGTCATCATTAATTTGATATAATACATGTCCAAAAAATATATTTATGGAATATTCTTGTTTTCAAATGATGTAGAAAATGTATAAACACAGTGATTAATTAATATTTAAATGAAATTTTCATAGCGAAACTATTTTCTTCAATACATATATGAGTAAATTTAATCATTCTTGTGAAAGCACCTTCTAGTAAAGAAACATAAAATTGCTTCTATATATTATAATGATCATTATAATGAATTATTCTAGAAGTAAAGGGATATACATCGAAAAAAAGTGATTTCAAACAAAATCTGAGTAGCAAAATTATCTATAAAGCAGTGTTCCATTTAAAAATAATTAAGCAGAGTGATTAATTAATCCACCATATAACAAAACAGAATTGGTTTAGTAAAACGCCACATTTGTTCTGGGAAATGTGCATATTATTGTAATTATGAAGCAAGCATAATATTTTCCGAACATTTACTTCAAAAAATAATTATTCAATATAATTAGTTAGCAATATTTGGGTCACGAACTTATAATTAAATAATTAATAGCAATAATTAAATCTCGTACTTAATTATTAAGTATTATTAATAGCAATAGTTGGATCTCGAAACTAACATTTTTCAAAATTAATATCATTTATTAATTACATTGGTTTAATAATATTTAGTCAATTATATTTATTTACTGAAATAACTTTTGTTGCAAGTAATAATTTCATAATCATGACATAATATGAAAACTGAAATAAATGTTTGTTATTTATTGATAGATTTTTTTTAATTCTTACTTCATTTAATAATGTGCTATATTTTATTCGTAATTGCGTTCGAAGGATATAGATAGCAAAAATATTCCTATAATTAAACATTACTAGGCGATTTGATCAGTTAACTTGATAATTAGAATTTAGCCTAAACTAAAAGCTTCATGTGGGTTTAATGTTTTCTTAAGATACCACTAAAATATTAATCACGTGTCTATCTTAACGCTTCATGTATCACATTAAAATGTAATGTAATTAACTATTAACTGTATATTCTTAAATTTTGATAAATTTGCTTATAAACATCAATCTAGATCAATTGATTATTAAGAAGAAAAATTTGTTACTTGAACCAAATAAGAGTATTTTCCTTTCTCTTCAATTCAACAAAAATTTTACCTTTATTTGTTACTTTGAACAATGATTTGAATATTACAAAACACAAATACCTTAATTCTGCATTTTTATGCTTTATTAAATTTATCTCAAGCCGTATAAAATAATATCCCATTCCTTTTTTACGTTGTTTTGCTTTAGAGTCCTAATTAATTTTAAACATAAATGAAGATTTGATTTCTTTATTAATTTCTAAAAAATTTAAATATATAATTATAGTATCACAATTAATTTCTCCATGGTAGCAATTACTTTCTATTGAAATCTTATGAATTTAAAACAATAACACACTGAAATAAATTCTTCTAATAAATGAAAATCTGAAGCTTACTGTAGAGATGTAATAAAGATTTCAAAATAAAAAAATATTTAATTATTTTAATACAAACAAGTGGAAGAGAATTCAACAAATGAAACGGATGGGCTCAAATTTAAATTCTTATAAAATGAAGATATACAAAAAAATCACCACAGCGAAACATTTAAGTTAATATTATATAATTTATGATATAAAATATTTCAATACAATCAATTGGTCTGTATAACAAGATGTAAGCAAATGTGTGCGAGTGATAATTTTTTTGCAATAATTTGTAAAACTATTAGAAACTGCATAAATTAAAGTCATGGGATTTCATATATCAGTGTTCTCGAAAAATTTCTAATTGTCGATATCTTTAACATTATAAAAGCCCACTAACAAACTCAAATTCTCAACAAGTTGTATACTCAATGGTAATTTGTAAAAATATACGTATCATTCACTTTGGTTTTAAGCAAAAAATTAGTATTATGTATCTGCAAATATGCAATATCACATAAACTACCCAGTTAGAAACTTCGCATAATTTTCATCTTTATAATTCATATAATAATTATATAATTTATATAATGATATTCAAAGCTCAACAACGAATCCAGATATTTTCATTTGCTTAAAATTAATCAATTTTGAGAGTTGATTATTTTCTAAATAATTGGATGTATTATTTTATTGCTAGTATTTAAAAATGAGTAATTTTGTGAAAATGTGGGGAAGATTATTTTTGATAACAAAAAAATTATGCCTTTTAAATGCCAGAAAATTTTAAGCGAATGTTTGAAGCGATTTTTATTTTATTAAAATACATTCATTGAGATAAAATTGAAAAGAATATTATACAATAAGTAAGACAAATAAAACATAAAAACTTGATAAATGTATATCTGTAAGAAAATTTGGATTAAATAATTTCAAAATGAAAAAAAAAAATGTAAACGCTCACACATAATTAATCTCAAATATCAGTCATATCGTTATCGGAATTACCGTAAAAGTTATTATATTTTAATATAGTCTAAATATTATTCAAAACACAATTTAAAATATAATCATAATACTGAGTAAATAAAATTTAAAAAAATGCAGAAACATGATATTTGAAGAATGATATTTGAAACAAAATAATTATAACTTGTTTGGGGTCTCTTCATAAATCTGCTTTAGTATTTTATTTTACCTGACATTCACATAATTTATGTCATCAAAATAATCACAAACAATGCAATAAAAGACTTTACGTGAGGAATTAAACAAACAGAAACATTTTTTTCAACTCTCTCAACAAAATAATTACAAGTCATTAGTTAAGTTTATTGTTCATGTTAAATAGATAAAAATACTTACTAAAAATAATATACAAAAAATAAGATTTTTCATCTCAGACCTTTAAGGAACAATGTACAGTAAATAATTGAATTTGTTTTGGAAAAGACATTCCATTTTCATTTTCTTAAATCAATCTTCATTAAGTATGATAAAAATATCTTCATCACTAGCTTGCAAAATTTAGAAATAACAAAAATGAGTAATTTATAACTAATCTATAAGCTTAAGTTATATTTTTGAGAATTAAAAAAATAAGAATTATTTTTGCTTACACTTAGAAGTACATATGTAAACTTTTATTCAAATTTTATTAAATTACATTTCTTGAAAATGGGAAAGTCAGCAAAGTAAATTATTTAAAATGAATCATCGATTTTCTTTGGTTATCTTCTCGGAAACAATACCTTCTTGCATGTCAAGTACTCTTGTAATTATTCTTTTTAATATGTTGTTACAAAATGAAAAAAAAATTTGAAATCGTAACGCAATAGCAAACAAAAGAATATCCAGCTAATTGTTAAATTATTTTTTATGTATTTAGAGTCTTGATTTAGACTATAATAGTGTAATTATTCTCTTTCTTATATAATTGAATTTAGATTTCATACGTAACATCTAAATACATTTAATCAAATAAATCACATTGGAATTATGCTTGCACCGTAAAATATTTAACGTACATATATAAGTATATTCTCAGATAACTTTAAACAAATCTTTTTTAAAAATAAACAATTGAAAATTGGTCGGTCTTAAAAATGTTTAAATTTCAATTTTGAATCACTCTAGAATATATGTGTGTTGAAAAGTATCACAAGAAAATAAAGTAATTTTAACCATTAATGCTGCGAAGACTCATATATATATATATATATATATATATATATATATTAATTACCTACATTTCTTCTGAATCTGTAATTTTTATATTGGACGTCTTAAATATACAATAAATTAAATATTAACCTATGATAAGCATCATATAGTAAAAGTATGTAAAGCCAGTATTATTGGACGCTTAAAAATGGGAATCATTGATTCGTAGATAATATAGGAGATTGTTATCAAGGAATAAAATTAATAACTTGAATATCTTCACACTTTGCATTTTCCTAAATTAATGAAACACAAAAACGTAACATAATTTGGGAAATTCTTAAGAAACATTCTCATAATAGAAACCAGCGCTGATAATAAGTCCCAAGAAAGCATATTGAAAGTTTTTTCAGATTCCCATATTTTCTTTATGATTTAAAGTAATTTATTTTCTCCCTTATTTTGACCTTATGACTTGGTTTTTTTTTTTTCTTTCGCATCGTCAGATCCAGACGCTTCTCTTGCGGTCCATCCAAAGATTGCAGGTGCAAAGGAAGTTTTCTTCTTCTGAATATCGCCGCTCTACGCGTTCGGAACACTTAACCAGCAAGAAATCGCCTTTCTACGCGCAACAGTATGTTTCTCATTTTATTATGTTTTAGTTAGCCTAGTTTAGACTTTATTTTCATTTTCCGCATTTGTTTCTTTTATTTTGATTTGATTAGACTTAAACACTCAAAACTTATAAATATGGATAAAGTATTCAGTTATTCTAAGCTAGGCGATTTGTTTATGTTTCATTATGAATAGGCATGAAAGGAAAGAAAACCTTTGTATCAAATATATTGCTCTCAGATAAATCGAATGGAAATTAATATCTATATGCATATATTCAAACATTATGTTAAAATATCAGGATTTGTATATCGCATTCACATTATTTCAAAAACGTAAATAACTTTTGTAACACCAAAAAATTAAAATTTAAATCTAATTAATAGGATAATATGTATTTACATTTAACTGAAATTATTGATACAATTTAATATTCAATTGTTTTTCACTTTGAATAAAGTTTTTATTAATTCTACTGAAAGCTAGTTTTACTGTTTATTCTTTGGATTTTAATAAACATGATTCCAATTTTTTCTGTTCTTATAACTATTTATATAAATTTAGGTATGAAATATAATGCTGTTTTGAAATTTAGAATGTGCCTAAATCTTTCAAAATGAAAAATCAAGAAGCTTTGATTTCCTATACTGACGATAGATTGAATAAATAATCATAGATTATTTAGTGTTACAGACTGCTTTTTTAATGTATGAAATATTATGACTTATATGAAAAAATTGAAAATAAAAAAACCTTCAACAATGCAATTAAAAATGTATTAATGAATGCATTTTTACAAAATTAATTGCACAATATTATCTTCATTAAACTTTAAATTTCAGAAAACTGTGCCTATATTTTTTAAGCTATCTTCATAGCTTTTGAATGATTTGATTTTATACATGATCTCTCTCTCTCTTTACACATAAAATAAGAAATAAAAATGTGTATTTGATAATTATAATAATATAAATTATATAGTTCATTAATATATTCAATATAAGATTATATTTATAGTTGAAAATGTTATTGGTTATAAGTTTGATTATATGCTTTTTAGAATTGAACTAATGAGTTGAGTTGCTGTACTTTGATAAATTATACAAGATATTTTGGAAAATTTTATAATTTTTAAATAATTTCGATGTTCTATATCATTTATACACTCGGATCCTTTGCACTTACTAGTCCATGAATATAAAAATAATTTGAGATTTTGATAGTATGTATGAGCAGATATTGATTAACAATAATTTTCATCATAAAATATCAAATAAGAATCCGTACAGATACATTGATATTATATAATATAAAATTACTTTTTGTGTAGATTTGTGTGTAGGTTATTAGTTTAAATCAAGCTAAGATTGCAATTAAGAACAATTCTAATAAATATGTGTATGTTTTAAAAATATGTTGTGCTACTTTTTAAAAACATTTGCTGCATTCCTTCATGAAAATTCATTTTTTAAATTTATCGATTAAATTTGTAAATTTGTAAAAGGTTTTTAAATTTATAACAGTTTCTTATTTAAATTAAGCTAATTAATTTCGAGATAACTATAAAATTTTAGAATTTGAAATATTTAGCTCTAAAATCTAAATGTGTTGCGTAGCATATTGGCAAAGTATAAAAAAACGAAAGAAAACATTAATCCCTTTTTTATTTGAAATATTTGTTTTTAATCAATTAATTAATCTAAAATATTTCATGTTTCCAGATACAATTAAATATACAATAATATTTTAATGATATCTTCAATTCATTCATGATTCTGAATCAATGAAAATTTTGATAAAATATTCCTTTACAGAAAAGTATACATAAGATAAGTTGATAGCACTGTTTTAAAGAACATACATTATATATAAACAAAATAATTACATATTATAAAACACTTATTGAAATTTGATAAACTAAATAACGTTTACAATACCGTATTAAATGAAATTATTATTATTCTTTCTTAAAAAGTGGATTTTTTTTTTACTTATGAACATTTGAAATTTTGATAAATAATTAAAATAAAATCAAAAATCAGAGTCATTTTTCATCATTTAGTAATCTGAAATGTTTTCACGAATAATCTGTTTTTAAATTGAAGAATTAACAATGATTTTCTTCAACACAATTTCATGTAATTTATGTTTAAATAATTACTATGCGCATTAATATGGAAAACATCTAAATAATTAAAATTGATCATAATTTATGTTATTTAAAAATTAATTTTCCTTTAAATTAAATATTTCTTTACATATTATCTGAAACATTTTCTTTTACCTGTTAATTTAACAGAGATGCGATTTTCATTTCAGTTAAATTTAATTACTAAATAGTTAAATTGTTTGCATCCTAATTGTAAATTGTATAAACATGGAGTAATAACACTCTACGTCCTAAGTAATGACACTTAAGTAACTTAAGAGCTGTTATCATGTAATGAAATCTTACTGTCTCAACGTAATCAAGAATAATGATTTTTATCAACAAAACTCCTAGGCACTGTTTGTTTTTTCTAACAAAATGCTATCTTGCACTGTAACTCAAATGTGTCTCAAACAAGTTTGAACTCATTAGTCACTGTAATTACCTGTTCATTCAACTAATTTGTTAACGAAAGAACACGGTGGTCATTATCTCAGATTCCTCTGAGATAGCAGTATAGCACTGTTTGGGTGCAACAAACATTCACAGATTTAAGAAAATATAAAGCCATAACTTTCTGACCAATTTTGTCTCAAATTTATGGTTCTATCATATTTATCTACATGTCTTTTATCATACATTTCCTTAATTTCTTAACCAAAATTAGGCTTCATATATATATATATATATATATATACTCGAAACTGAAATTATGGGTGTTTCTATAATTAATATCTTTATCATATAAAAAGCATTATTTCCTGATCTACGTTAACATTAATATTTCCTATAAAGATAAAAAAATGCACTGAATATACTATTTGTGACATACTGTGTGAATTATACATTATTCGAAATAATACAAAAAATCCTATGAATGATTTCCTTGAGAATTCAAATTAAATTTAGAATTTTTTTATGCAAAATAAGTACAAAGAACCATTATGACAAAAAATTGTAAAAGAGAAAAACACAATGCCTTTAAATATAAATATTAAGTAGTTAATTAGCTATTTTTAAAACAAAATATTTCATATGCAAAATATTCGTAAGAAATAAATATTTTCTATTACAAGAAATAGTTAATATTTAATAGTTTACCAACACTAATATTAGTTATTTTCATCTTTTTATAAACAGTGCAATGAGTTTAAATATAATATTTTAGGACATTTTAGCAGTTTATATTGTTTTATTAATAAACTTGCTAGATAAAGCTAATTTGCTCACACACACAAATGTGACATTTTTACAATTTAAAAATAAAACATTTAGCTAGGCAGACTATTCTGAAACTTAAGCAGGAAAAGAAATTAATTATCGATACCCATATAGATAGAAAATGTGTATTAATTCTCTACCAACACATATTTGGACACCTTTGATAAAAGAGTTAAACAAAATTTATTAATATTCAATGATTAGTAGACATTTCATTTTATGTAATTACATTTTTTACCCTCCTAAGCATGCTTTCCAGAAGTAATTGGGTGATGGACAGTGGTATTTTTTCCTCATCTCAGGAAAGACATGTAAGTATTTACAATGATTATGAATGGTTACAGCACTCTTAATACGGTGATCCAACTCGTCCCATACTATAGATTCAAGGCTGGATTCCAGACAAGTCCATCCAATTAGTTCATTCATTTGTCAGCATGAAAATCCTTGGTGTAGTTCGCAATATGACAAATGTCTGGAACTGTCCAGCTCGTAAAATTTGCACAGCTTGGGATAACATTGTTGTCAAGAATATGGCAGAAGTAGGCATTGAGTCTGCCGTGAATTGGGATCAAAGGTCGCCATAAATACCTTCAAACTTTATTGAAAACACCAAACATTCCTGGTAAGCTCAACCCGTTGCCTATTGCACCATTCTGGATGACAATGTGCTTCCGACTTTGTAGCAGCTTTACGTGTTGGACCTCTGTTACTTTCAGGATAACAATGCCAGTTATCATGTTTCGAGGTTAACCATGGCTTGGTATAATGCCAATGGAGTTCATCGAATGACCTGGCCTGCCCAGACCTGAATCCTATCGAGAACCTCTGAGATGTGTTGGATCATTGAATTAAGGGGTACACTACTCGACTAAAATTGGTGAAGTAACTTGTATATCTACTCCAGGCCGAGTGGAAGACAAAACCACTAGCTGTAATGCAAAGACTTGTGGAAAGTATGCCCCAGAGGGTTCACACTTTATTTGCCTCTCTTCGAGGGTCTACCAACTATTGATTTTAAATAAAGTTAGTATTTCTTTTCTGTCACAGGTGTCCAAATACTTATTGGTAAACAGTATATATATTGCATATGATACACACAATTAATATAAAAAATTTATAATGCAACATATTTTCATAACATCCTTAAATTATAGCTCACAGGCTAATATTTTAATTAATAGGAAGGTAACCATCCTAGCAACATAAACAAAAATGTTAAACACTAATTTCAAATACTAATACAATTTGCTGATTATTTAACAATGATATACATTTTTAAACTAAATGACAGTGGAAGTTAACAAGAGTAAGGTATGCTTATCACAAAAATAACAAAATAGGAATTTTTCGCATCGCAGCTTATACATACTTAAATATACATGTAAAAAGTAAAGAATCTTTATTTCGTCTCTAATATTCCAAATCATGTTACTGTAAAGAGGTTCAGTCGTTTTTAAAACGATTCATTTTTAAATGTTTGTCGATTAACAATTCAAAACGAAGCCTATATATGTTATTATTGTTAATATTTATTACGTATTTGAAAACATCTATCAACATATCTTTGATTTTTCTTATAATTATTTTTAAAAATTTTGTTATTACCATCAACAAAATTATTTCAGTGTAAAGAAAAAACATTTTGTGAATCCACTTTAATTTACCAAAATTGCTTTTGATAACCAATTGCCACAATTTGTTTTAAATATTAAATGAAATCGATATTTTATTTAATATTCTAAATATCTAGTCACAATCAATCTGGAAGTTACATAGTTAATATTCGAGATTCTTTATATTTTATAGGTAATGGAATTGATCCGTCGAACTCTGTATCGCTTCAAATTGCGTTATTCATTAGATGTCCATCCAACATCGCTCACAACTACATCTGAATTGTCCATGGGCCGATCTCGGCAATCCACAGATTGCGGAAGCGAATACTCGTCACGTCCCTGGAGACGCAGTGTTAAAGATCCAAGCACTATGGATTGCGTCACTGAACTCAATGTTCTGACTTCAGTACAAAGGAAAAACCGTGACATTCAATCCATGGAGACATCCCTCATTATTCATGAATAATTCATTTCTTAATATATGAAAAAGCCCTTTTAATAAATCTGTTATTGTTGATAAGTATTAATTTTATCTATTTATTGGAATGACTTAAAATGTTCCAGTGCACAATCCAAGAGCAACTCTATAAATGTGTCGTAATTTTTGTGAACTTATAGTAGAATTAAAGTTCTGCTTTTGCTCATACTTTTCTTAAATAATTACTAAAGTAAAATCATATTTCTATAGAGAAACTACAAAAGTATGCTGCAGTATGTTAATGTATTTACATGTTTTGAAATTTTACATTTCAAACATTATGAAAGCACAAATAATAAAGTGAAATATTTCATTTACAATTAGAAGGTACATGATAAGAATCTCAAATAAAAAATAATATTTTTGACAAGCTTTTTGATGTATAAATAACTTTACGAATCATTATTTATATTATTGTAATAAATTATTTATTGTATAATTATAATTGAGTTTCCATAATTTCGGGATTAACCAATAAAATGTACAGCTAAGGTTCAAGTGATATGTTATACCATTGAAAAAATTGCTCATTTTATTGTTTAATTCAAAATAATAAAACTTTGATTTTATTTGTTTAAATTCAAAATAAAAAACATACAGATAAGTTATTTATTTTAGTTGTACCTGATTTAGAGCATTATTAAAAAAAATCGAATACTATGTAGTGAAACACATTATTAAAATATGGTATACTTGTAGAATTTGTAGTAACAACATATTTGGTAGTGCTTTCTATGTGAATGTAATTCCTATTAAAAATGTTTCTCTTAAACTGTGGTAGAATGAGTATATTTTGAGATAATCTTGCATGAAAATCATTATAGATAATTAGCCTATTTTATGCTTGCATTCATTTATATAAATATGTAAATGTATGCGAATGAATTCATGTGTCATTTGAAATCATTTTATGATTAATTAATATTAGATCCACCATGTATGTAGAATCCATTTTTCTTTATGTAATAAATTATAGAATTAAAATATTTGATGAACTATATTTGTGTTTACTAACAATAGGATACAATGTCAAGAGCTTTAAATTTACAGCATAAATGAAAGATTGAACTCCTTTCATATTGTAAGCAATGTTGTAGTTGCAAATCAAAATATTAATATTTCGTAAACAGATTTTCAAAGTCAAAATGTAAAATGTAAAATTATAAGTTAAATTATATTTTTTAAAAATTATATTTATCACTTTAAGAAGTGATATTAAGAATATATTTCGCAAACTAAACAATTGACAATGCTTTATGACCATCTTTATATATATATATATATATATATATATATATATATATATATATATATAAACTATAAAATTCAATTTCTTTCAGTAGAAATCATTTTTAACAAGTGAATACCACTTTTAAAAAACAAAAAAAAATTTACTCGAAGATTAGTGAACAAAAAATGTTTCTTTTTACAATATAATAATAAGTTTCGGCGAAAATAAGCCACATTAATTAATGGGAATTAATTAATTAATGGGCCACATTAATTAATACAACTTCATATACACTTAAAATGTTTTGAATAGGCTAAAATAAAATTTATTAATTTAACTAGTTTTACAATTCATTTTTAACAAAAAAATTTGTTGATAGAATAAAATATATTGGAAAATAATTGATTTCTATTGACTTCAAAAATAGTTAATATGTTTTAAATAAATGGAGAATTTAAAATGTGTTTTTATTGTATTTGAAAGTTTGAAGACAGTTATATCGGTCACAGTGGATCATCTTATTTCTCTAAATACTTTTATATAATATTTATTACATTTACTCTAATGTTATTATTTATTCTGTATCAATTTATATTAACACTTGCATAAACAATATTTATAATTGTAAAGTAAATTAATTAAATGCTTATATTTCGTCTTCTAATACAATTTTTATTTTAATTCAGTTATAGTGTTAGAACTTAAAATATAAATAAAAAATGTAATAACTTTGTCATTCTAAGAATTCCAATAGTATTTTGGGTTTTTATGTAAATTTATTTACAAGATTAGTTTTTATTCTTTTTTTTTTGCATATTATATTTTTGATAAAATATTTATACAGATTTTCGTATTTCATCAAAAATGTGATAAATTATAAACAAAAATGTAATAAAAATCTATATTAATATATAGCAAGAATATTATTATTTAAAATTATTTAATTTTCGTTTTATTTAATCTCTTTTTATAATTCAGTTTATTCATTTATTTTATTTTTAAGAAGTCCATTTTGAAATGCTTTAAATAGTGTTATTACAGACGCCTTAAATTCAATCATATAATTTTAGTAGATAAATTCCTTTATATTTCTATCAATGTAAATATTGGTTATCAAATTTATAAATAA
>JAPDSC010133181.1:30931-42717 GCA_026290005.1 Latrodectus geometricus
TATATATATATATTGTCAAAACATACTGCGTACTTTATCAATTGATAATTAATTGTTTGCTAATTTTAAACTGCATTGAATTATTAAGTTTTAGAATTTAACAATATTTTTTATCAAATATGTGGATACGTTAATTCTACCACTATCATTTAAAATGCTTTGATTTTTTTTAAATTTTTAAATTAGTATATTTAAAAGTTAAAAAAAGTAACTTGTTTAAGGATTTAGTTTACAATTATAATTATATCAAAATTTCAAAACTTAGAAAATATTATTTAGTCAGAAAATTAAAAGCTAATATGTTCACCTTTTTACAAAAAATAATCGAGGATTTACTCGGAAATCAGATAATTTTTTAAGAGATATAATTAAAGAAATTCCCTATAAAATTAAAGAGATCAACAAACGTCTAGTTCTTCCCTTAACTACAATTGCTTTTAGAGATTCAGAAACACCCCATGCACATATGTTAAGGATAACATTCTTTCCTTAATCGATATTATATTATTTTTAATTTCAAGTAAATAATATTTGTCTTATCACGATGCAATGACTTTAAATCGAACCCAATCCAAACAAATCGAAGGTTTAAGTAATAACGTTTATTTTTAACAAAAACAAATAAATATAAAATATCAACAATTAAATACACCTGCAATTAGACATTTTACAGGAAAGTCGAATTAAGATTCAAATGGTTTCAAAACCTAAATATATACGTGAGTTGATTGGTAAAGTTATTATTATTTTTTTAAATTTCATGTGTAGCTAAATACTTTTATTCTGAACATGTAAAAAAAAAGTCTAAAATAATAAATTCATATTCAAAATATGATTAATTCTACAATTATATACCCTTGAAAATTAGTCTAATTTTGAACGTCTATATTTTTTTCTATATTCTAAAAATGTAACTTATTTTATTCCAGTACTTAGAAATACCGCTTCTTATAATCATTATTTCATTGAGGTATTTTTGAAGAACAAAATAGTTTTCATTAAAAATAAAATAAATAATATGTGAGAAAAAAAACATATTAGTTACACTTTTTGATTATACTTTTCGATAGATTTCATCTCTTGATTTCAAACAATAATAGCAAAATATATTTTCTTTTAAGTGAAGCTCTGTTTTCTTACAAACCTCAAATTAACGATAAATCATGTTGTTTAAATACATTACTCACATAAATATTATTAGGAATGTTATGTTTATGCGGGGTACAGTATCAATATTTTACCATAAACATTTATCAAAGTAAATTATTTTATTATTTCTATTTCCTTTCGATATATCTCTCAGTTTATTGAACTGAAACTTTAAATATAAAATTATAAACATTTGTAAGAAGAAAATGCACTGATATCAGTTTGATGTTTTAAGTGAACTTCCAATATTATTCATTTTAAAACATATTTATTTAAAATCCTGATGTTTCTCTTATATTATTATTTGTAAAAGCTGTTAGATGTAAAATCTCACAAAACTCCAAAAAGTAAGTTTACTTTTTGATGAGAAAAAAAAATTATTAAGTATGTTAAATGAAATCTTGGAATAATTGTTCTAATTTATATTCGTGAATTCTATTTGTTTTTTAAATACTATGTTATTGTATTAAACGAAACCTATTTTATCTTTTCGATACATTTTATCATTTTAAAATGTATATTTAACTAATTTATTTTTTATAATTTCTAAATAATTTAATAGCATTTATGTATAATATAAAATCAATAAACTTTTAAATATTGAAAAAACACCTGCCAGTTATTGTTGCATCACACCTAAAATACAAAATAACCATTGCTTTATTTTGATTCCCTAAATAGGGAAACAAATAACATTTAAATTAAACAGTTAAACTTGAATTTTGTAACAATTTTTACGAAATTGTACAAACGTTTGTAGAAGTATTTGTAAGCATTAATAACATAATGCTTATAAGAGTAACTAATTATAAATGCGTACAATAACTTATAAAAGTTTGAGAAATTTCATGAAAAATGTTAAAAACGCAAATATTAAAATAATTTATAGATTGATTTCATAAACTTTAAACCGTTGCTTTTATTTTTATTGTTTTTGTCTTCATACCAATAATAAGAAAACAGATTTACCACTGTTAAAAATAGTACTATCGAAGGTATTAAATCGAGAAAATGTAAACAAAATTATTTAAACGCATTTGAAAGTTCTAATTGGGATATATAGATAAAAATATTTTACCTGGTAGTGAAAAGATATATACGGAAATCATTTATAATAAATTAAACAATATTTAATTTAATTTATTAGACAGTATACTGGCAATTAAGGTAATAGAAATTGTATAATACAAAAAAAAAACTATAATTTAGATTATACTCTAAGAATTACATTAGAGTGATTGTTTCTTATTCCACTTTATGATTGCCATATTTTTTCACCACATTTAAGCGAATAAAATACCGGTATTAAAAATCATGATTTCATTGATGCACAAAAAATTATAAAGTATTATGAAAGAAAGATAAATCTAATGAAAAGAACATTTAATATTTGAAGCAAAAATTTCTTTTCTTTTTACAGATTCTTACACATGCAAAATTAAGTGTTCTGTGTGGATGTAAAAATTTGAAAGATAATTACAGTAAATAAGTTTGATAAAATTACTAAATCAAATTAATCAAAAAAAAATAATAGTGTTAAATTCTACCATTAAAAATTATTTTTAATTTGATATTGACAACATTAGATTTTGAATGGAAATACATAAAAAAATTGTCATTTTTACACAATTATTGTTATTTTATTTTTAATTTGTTTAATGTTTCCAGATGGCAGCTAAATGTTTTTTTTTACTTATTTTCAAGGAATCTATTCCATGCTTTACGTTCTCCATTCACAATTAACACCATTCTCGATTTGCATCGCTTGAGATAAAATTGCTCCATTAGTTGGAGCAAATAAAAATTAATTAATGAAAAATAATTCTACATACCTCTATCCGTATACAAAACTACAAAAATGATTCTTTCCTATTTAGTCAGAAAAAACATTTTTATTTCGTTTAATTATAGTTAATAATGTATATCTCCACTCTTGTATTTCATAATCAAACTTTACAAAAGAAAACATTAAGTGTCACTTCATCCATACATATTGTCTTAAGATGTATCTTTTAGTGGGATTCAGAAAAATAGTATCTGGCTTAAAAGACACAACTTTGAGATGTATTCAATATTTCAAGAATTATACTCACGGTTTAGAGCGAAATGTTATTTACTAAACTAAAAACAAATCACTTTCTAGATAGATAATTCATACTCATTTACCATAAAAGATGATTATATTTCATGAAATTTTCTCAGTTATACGGTGTTATACGGCAAAGAATAAAACAAACCTTATGTTTCTGTAATAGATATAGTGAGGAAATGTTATTTAGGCATGAAAACTAAGAATTGGAGTATAAGGGTGTGGAAAAAAATAACTGGACTTATAAACCTTGGCTCCTTTTGATAAACGGAGTTACGAATAATTAGGATGAAGATAACTTAACACATTGACTGCCAGTGTACTAAACTAGTATCCATAACTACATGCCAATACCAGCAGAAATACCCTGAAAGCAATGCCAAATGAACTAGAGAATAAATAATCAGAAGTGGATTGAATTTTTGGTGATAGCGCCACGCCACGCGCAGGCACGTGATAAGCAGTCAATGTTTTAATGATAGCAATGGTATCAAAAATTTATTTAAATTTAAAGTATATCTAGTCTTCATATATTTAAATACAAAACATCAATATTTTAACTGATAAACTGTTTGTAAAATGCTTTTGAAAACGGACATAAAATACACTTGTATGGATTAATCAAATATAAGACCCATTTAAAATATCACATTATAATTAAGTAAAAACAAAAATATGCTATTAAATTTAGATATTCATTTAACTAAAAAATAAAATAATAAAAAGTTTTTTCGTTTTTTTCTTAATAGTATAACTATTTAAATTATTGATTTTACAAAAGGGAACATTACTTGGTAGGAATATTTTACTATTATGTTTGATATGTCAATCTACTATAAACGGTTATAAGTTTCAATTTTAATTTTAATTCGTATTGCAGATATGTCTAATGATATGCTAATAAATAAATGATAGATGGTATAATTGATAATTAAAAACAGCAATCATAACGCATTAAATAATCCACTCATTTGAAAAAATAGAAATGCTTATAAGAAAAACTAGTGCATAAAAAACGTTGAATAAAATTAATTTGCATATTTTATATACATTACTGGCCATTAAAATTGCTACACCAGGAAGAAATGAAGATAACAAAATGACATTTATTGGACAAATATATTATACTAGAAATAACAAATGATTAAATTTTCAAAATATTTGGCTGGATAAATACTGCGAAATCAGTACCCAGAACAACCACCTCTGGCAGTAATTATGGCAGTTATACGCTTGGGCATTGAGTCAAACAGAGATTGGATTGCATGTACAGGTACAGATGCCCATGCAGCTTCAACACGATGCCACAGTTCATCAACCGTAGTGACTGGCGTTGGGTGACGAGCCAGTTGCTCAGCAACCATTGACCAGACGTTTTCTATTGGTGAAAGACCTGGAGAACGTGCTGGCAAGGGCAACAGACGAACATGTTCCGTATCAAAGAAGGTCCGTATGATACCGGCAACATGCGGTCGGGCATTATCCTGCTGGAACGAAGGGTTTCGCAGGGCTCGAATAAAGGGTAGAGCCACGGGTCGTAACACACCAGAAATATAACGTGCACTGTTCAAAGCACCGTCAATGCAAATAAGAGGTGACCGAGACGTGTATCCAATGGCACACCATACCATCACGCCAGGTGATTGGCCAGTATGACGATGACAAATGCACGCTGCCACTGTGCGTTCACCACGATGCCGCCAAACACGGATGCGACCATCATGATGCTGTACACACAACCTGGCTTAATCTGAAAAGATGACGTCTCGCCATTCGTGCGCCCAGGTTCGTCGTTGATCGCACCATTGAAGGCGCTCTTGTCTATGAAGCAGCGTCAAGGGAAGCCGCAGCCATGGTCTTCGAACTGAGAAGCCATGCTGCTGCAAACGTCGTCGAACTGTTCGTGCAGACACTTGTTGTCTTCCAAACGACCCCGTTTTTGACTCACGGCTCGTGACGTGGTTGCACGATCCATTACGGCGATGCGGTTAATATGCCTGTCTTCTCGGCTGCTAGTGATAGGTGGCCGTTGAGATCCCGCATGGCGTTCCGTATTACCGTCCTGAACCCATTGATTCCATATTCTGCTAACAGTCATTGGATCTCAACCGACGCGAGCAGCAATACTGCGATAAGATAAACCGAAATCCCGGTACGCTACGATTCAACCTTTATCAATGTCAGAAACGTGCTGGCACGCATTTCTCCCTCTTACACGAGGCACCACAACAACTTTTCACCAGGCAACAACGTTCAAATTCAATTTGTGTATGAGGAACCGGCTGAACAATTTCCTCATTTAAACACAATGTAGGTGTCGCTACTGGCGCCTGCTTTGCCTGAATACGCTGAAAAGCTAATCATTTGCATATCACAGCATCTTTTTCCTTTCATATAAATTTCATGTCTTTAGCATATCGACTTCTTGGTGTAGCAATTTTAATGGCCAGTAGTGTATTTTGAAATGTGACTTTTTTTAAAAGTTACAATAAGACATTTACATTTAAACAAGAATATGAATTAGTGAACAAGGAAATTTTCATGAGAAGAGCTTAATATTCCAAAATTTTAAAAAACATTGCTTTCAATAGATATAAAAATTAAGTTAAAATTACTTCGAGAACGTAATAATACATTTTATTTAATTGTGTTTTTCTTTTATTATAGAAATGTACAATCAGATCACTTATGATATAGAAAATGATTTATGATTTAAAAAATAGCACTTGTTACAAAGATGGATGTATTGTACAGTGAAAGTGACTCTTTATTTTATATTTATTGCAGACATAACTATCCATATATTTTACTACAACAAATTTATTTTAGAATTTGTGTTCCATTCACTTAACAAAATTCAATTCAATTTTGTTTTGTATTTTACGTTACGTTACACTCACTTTCCAATATACTTAATACAGATTGCACATTTTTAATAATTGATTTTATGTATTTTGTGTGAATTATAAGTATAATAAATTATTGACTGTATAATGTATTATGCATATAATAAACTATATGAAAAGCATTCATTATATCTTTTATATATACTGCACACCCACACATATTAAATTTAAATATGAAATATAAATTATAAATACTATGTAAAACATTCCCTTCAATAGTTAATGTTTCTGTTTTTTCATTGAGATATAGTTTCATTCATAATTCTTAAAGTATGTGCAAGTATTATTCTATAATCAATATTTACCATTCAAGCAGTTGCCCGAAGTGACCATTATGGATGTAAGTAATTAAAACTGCATTGTTGAAACTTGTTTAATTCTCATTAACACATATCGTTAGAAGTATAGCTATCATTCTATGATTCAAAATCTTTAATCTTTTGGTAACTAAATTATGTTTCCAATAGAAAATTCTAAGCATTCATTTGAAATTATTTATCATGTTGTATTTCATATAATGATCCCATACATAACTGTTTTCAGTTTTAAATATTTTCTCATTAAGATATAAGGTATATTTTTCCCTGATACATCGTGGCTTAGATTCTAATGATAGTTTTTGTTAAATTGTGCTCACATGTTTATATATATATATATATATATATATATATATATATATATATATATATATATATATATATATATATATATATATATCAGAATTTGTGTTCCTTACACTTATCAAAATTCAATTGAATTTTGTTTTGTATTTTACGTTACGTTACACTCACTTCTTGCCAATTTATGTTTTCTTCAAAATCTGCCTAGTTATGAATAATTAAAACAATAACGTTTAAACATGGATTATCCGCTTGAACATCCAATAATTAATTCTTCAAGAACATTTGCCTTTGATTAGTAGTTTATCAAAGATACTGACTGACACGCCAATACCTCAATATTACAACTAGTTTGAGATGATCAAAGAGATCAAAACCAGTCGGCTTCTTGAATCTTTCTTAAATCATTATAAAAAATAAGCGTAAAATTTTTATAAATGGCAAAAATATATCTTATTACAATATAAAAATATATCTCATTACTTTCAAATTGTTTACATTTTCACAACACCTTTTGTTTATAATGGAATTTCTGCTGAAATTAATTGAAACACACATTTTACGTAGTAAATATCCACACTAGCATATACAATATCAATAAATTTGCATGTAACAACGTTACTCTTTTTGTCGAGTGCCAGCCAAGCAAGCAATATCGGGTGCGTTGCTCCATTTTTTTACAACTGAATCGTAGTTTGGTGTTTTCGTCGTCTTTAGTACATGGTTTCTTCACTTGAATCGTAGTTTGGTGTGACCTTTTTTCAACTGAATCGTTGTTTGGTGTGTCCGACTTCTTAAGTACAAGTACCTATGACATAGGTACTGCTAATAGGGTAATCAATCATTCATACAAGGAAAAGACAAAGACAGGAGAGAGAGAAAGAGAAAATACATCCATGCCCGAACTGAGATTCAAATCCAGGACATCCGTATCAGCAGTCAAGCAAGCTGACCACTACACAGACAAATAGATCGGCAACAATATTATTTGACAATTGTTTATGTAGGTATCTAAATGTTAAGAATCGCATGTCTTTTTTACTTTCACTAAATATTTGAGCTACTAGGAAAATTCATTTACTTAAATTATATATTTTTATTGTTATATATTTTATTTTTATAGTTATATTTTTATTGTTTAATTTTAAACTTTGATAAAAATATATTTATTTAAATTTATTTAAGCTATTTTTTACAATTTTTTTCTTAAACACTAAAACATACATAAATGATATTAAATCATCGCCTATTTGAGAATTCTAATTTAACTTATGAATCGTAGTATATCAATATAGAATGTTCTGTGCATATAAGAAAGAAAAAATGCATTCATTGGACATCATGAAAAGAATAAGAAAAATAAAATTTTAAGTTCAAAGAAAGTATCAATATGTTTAAGTGTAAATTAAGTTTGACAGAAATAGTTATAAATTTTTTTGTTTCTTTAACAAAGAAACACATAATGATAAAAAATAATATTATTATTTTATTTGATGAACATAATTTTATTCGAGAGTCAGAATAATTATTTTTATAATTTTATATTCTAAAATACAATGCGCTGAAACATTTTTGTTACTTTGACTTTTAAATCTTTAACTTCATAATTTCAATATTGGTTAGTTTTTTTTTTTTTTTTTTTTTTTTTGCTTTCAATTAAATATTTTTTAGAGAAATATTATAAAACATATAACCTACGTTCTCTATGTAAGAATTTTAAATAAATAATCCTTTACGTGATAATTTGTATTTTATTTACCTTAAATTTAATTTTTGATTTCGTGAGGAAAGGAAGGATAATATAATTCGATTTACTTGGCAACAAAATCATTTTTTATATAAAACAACATAGTTAAAGTATAAATCAAACAGGATGCTTTAATTATTCATTCATAACTAAGATCTCAGAAATATGTCGAAATTTTATATATTCTTATATAATTATTATATATTCTGAATTTTAATATTTTATTGCAATTATGTAACAAACAATTTTTCATTAATTAAATTTTATTTACACCACTTTTTCTAAATTTAAATTTTTATAATATTGTATCGTCACTCTAAGTTGTAAATTTTTTTTTTTTTTTAAATAAATGTAAGCAATTTTTTTAATATGATATTTTTTAATGCAGAATGTAAGTGAATAATTTTAATTCACATAAAATATAGGACGCTTATACATATTATAAATATGGATCAAAAGGTTTTTTTTTTTTTTTTTTACTTGATTATTTACAACTTCTTACTATTATAGAATGATACTCAACTTTTGTTTTAGATGTGTAATAAACTAAATGGGATTTCACAACAATCATTGATCTCACATACGTATCGGTGATTAATACATATTAACAGCAATACAAACTGCCTTGTTAGTTACAAATTGTGATATCTCATTTTTCATGCCGTAACATTTATTACTGTTTTTTCCCCATGCATTGTTTTTTATAAATAACAATTTATAAGACTCAATTCCAATTTGCTATTTATTAATATGTAAATTGTGAAGTTCTACGTTTCAACTGATTCTTTGTAATGATATTTGTAGCCATAATAGAAGTAAAACTTATTTTCAAAGCTTCATTTCTTTCAATTTCTTAATGTAAAATAATTTTTATAATTAAAATTTAAATCTTAGCTAAAATGAAAACTTCATTAACCTTTAGATCATTACAAAAATTATTTTCTGAAGACCGGTTATTATTTTCAAAAGAACAGATTCATAATGTAGAATTACATCACTCAATTTTAATATTTATTTCTATATATTACTGTTTTTTTATCTTGAAAAAAAATATTATTGAAAATACTAAAATATGAATACATTAACAAGTATATATTTGTAGTTTATTAGTTATTCAATGCAGAAATTAATAAGTTCAAATTTGAAAAATTATACATAAAATTGAAAATATATGGATATACTAATATTAAAATCTTTGAATATCTAAAGTTGTATTATTAGTAAAATAATATATTTAAGCATAAGCCTTGAAAAATTCTAAGAGTATCTTATATTATGAGAGTCTTATATTATTTCCTACAATCTTATTATAAATTATTTGTACTTAATAATATATATATATATATATATATATATATAATACATTTCTTTATATGTGTGTTTGTTTTAATCTTTTTAAACTCAGTAAATCATTTTCTAAACCATTAAATACAACGGTATTAACGGTATTTAAAGATATGACTATAGGATATTTTGAATACATTCAATCGAAAAAACTCTGTAGCTACCTAAATGTTCTTTAGAAAAAAAAATAATTATTTTCTCTGTTTATCGGATAAAAAATCCAAGACTTTTTATTCGCTATATCATATTCACTAAGTTTTCCTCTGATATTTCGGATTGCTAATCCGATTACCTGAAAAATAATCATTGTTTCTTTTTCTAACATCTATCGTTAAAACAGATATGTTTCACTTATTTTAACAAAACCGTTTTCTATTTCTTTAGTCAGGCTAATATTATCTGAATGTAGAAGTAAGATATATGTACAAAATTAATTAAAAAACATTGTGCAAATTATTACAATGTATAATATTTATGAAATTTTTATCAATAATAATTAAGCAATTAAATGAAAATATATCACATACAAAGTTAATATCTTATAGTAAGGAACAGAAAGTAAACTTTTTTTAAAAAATAGTGCTGTGAGTTGTTTCATAATTGTATGTATAGTTCAAATTAAAAATTAACTTAAAAATCATTTTGTTTAGTAAAAATTTAAAGTCAGTTATTAACTGTAACTCACTTATTTAAGAATATATTGTTTAATATAGTGACATAAATGATCCAACTTTAAAAACTGTCCAAGTGTTAAGCAAGACTAGATCACATGAATAGGTTATAAAAATACGAATGTTATTATAGTTAATTTTTAGTGCGTATTTTTTAAGCCCTTTTAACAAAATGCTACAACATCTAAACCCTTTATTTTACATTCTGTTTCTTCAATCTAAGAGTGAAGAGATTTTAGAAGAAAACTTTTGATAAGATCAATCCATCTGTGCATCTTAACTAATTAGATATAAATTTAGATTAGATTAATTATACATTTATGTTCTCTTATTCAAGATTACATTAATGGAAAGTTTTATTTAGTTTACATGAAAATTACTGACTTTCATTCATGTACTTTTGAAATAATAATAATTATTGATATATTTATTTATGTACATATGTACGAATGTATGTATGTATGTACGTATGCATGTATGTATGTTATTGCCATTGCAATTTAGACAAATGGTAATTATCTAAACTGCCCAGAAAGAAAAGATGTTTATTTAAATATAATTTGATTAAAGGAGATTCTATAGCAAGAAATCAAATGTTCAATGAACCAATATTTTGACTTATCTTTCCAAATTAAATATTAATACAATATATATATATATATATATATATATATATATATATATATATATATATATATATATATATATATATATATATATATATATATATATATATATATATATATATATTTCTAAAGACAAAAATAGCAAAAAAAATAACATTTTTAGGGCAAAACAAATTATTTACAATTACAACTATTCATAAATGGAAAACATCTAAGACATAATTAATCTCTATAAAAAATTTAGAGCTGTTCATAGGAAAAGTTTATTTATTTTTTACTTTTAAAATAAAATAAATCATGAGTTTGATTTTTGATACAAGAAACCTACACTTAAATACCAAATAAATTTGTTAGATTACAAAGCAAAATAAAATTCAAATTTGTTAAACTTTTTAAAATTAAATACTACATTAAGTCCTAAAATAACTTTCGTATTTAAAAGCGAGGAAAAATATTTCACATGAAGAAATCAATGATACGTAAAATAAGAAGCACTATTTCCTGGGACAAAGGAAACTTCGTAATGGGAGGGAAAAAACAACTAATTTATTTCTTTTGGCACAAAGCAGGAATAACATTTCGTGAAAATAATAGGATTGCCTTTGGCCAATAAGCTGCTCTTTGCCAAGTTCTC